>JAHWFP010205842.1:18101-30033 GCA_023313725.1 Lithobius niger | reverse complement strand
TTTCTAGAAAGTTCATTGAAAAAAAAAAACTGCTCTTGGTATAGTTGATATTGACAGCTTCAAAAGCTTGTCAACAGTTAGTCATCGGCAGGGGCTCTGGTACTTTTGAAACGCCTGAAGTTCAGGAGCATTCAGAAACTTTTGACTGCTGACAGTGTCAGTTTTAGGTCCAACAATCACTTTTTCCTCTAGTCTGGTCAGTGTATTTGTGAACTCCCCCTCCCCTTGACAGGTCCTAAAAGTACCCTCCCCCCCCACAAGAGGATAGCAAAAATCCATGATCTCGCCCTAACCCGGAGATAAATAATGACCGATCTGATACAATAACCTTGTGCCTCTGGTCCTCAGAATTGAACAACGTGTTAATAAACGAGGGGGTGTTACAGCCAAGTGTGAGGAATTGGCGAGGTATTACTTGAAGACAGCTCAAGAAACAAACAATTAGTTAAAAAATTTATCAAGAACTGACGTGATTAAATAAGCAGTAAACATGACATTAAAAATATCAGGAAACAAATTAATCAAATTTGTGCGAACTTCGACAGACGGCATACCCTATTACTTCGGACAAAACATATAGTATGGGCTGCAAAGAATTCGTGAAGAAACGGTATACCGTCGCACACGCTTCAACTCAGCACTGCTGAAGCGAAAATATCTGCTCAGGAAAAAAAAACGTGCAGAGTACGTTACTTCCATCACTGACCGCTTCAGTCGGCTCTGCCGAGCTTTTAAATTTTGATCGCGCACATAGTGGCAATGCAAATGAAGGAGGACTTGTAGTGACCTTGAGTAGGTAATTGAATATAAAGTCTTAGTAAATTAAGAATTAATTCTTTGGGCTCGGGCATGATGACATTAAGTCCAGAAGGCAACTAAAATAGGTTCGCATCTGTAGCTAGTAGGGGAAAGGTGTTGTGCGCTGACGCGTGACGAATGACGACAACCGTCGACTGATGGTAAGTGCGTACACTTTTCTGATGCGATCGGTTTTCGACTGAAAGGATTCGACCTCTACACTCCCGTCCGTCAGCCGGCGGGTCGTCCAGGAACGAGACGCAGCAGAATACGTGGCTCCTCCAATTGACATGCTTTAATTCAAGCAGAAATTTGACGGCCTACGAGATGACGTGACGGAACGAAATGGAACGGAGTAGTGTGCGACAAGGTTTACTCGTTTCGCCGTTTGGGAGGTGTCGTGGTATACAAGTGCACTTGCACCGATCGCATCGATCGCACGGGCAGAGTAGGCCAGCGAACATACGCTAAACCACCCTAATACAAAACGTTTTATTTTGTCGGATATTCACTGGTTTTAGTCACGATGGTTATTTGGTCAGTTGCATACGAAACTCCAAAATGGTTGCTGTGTGAGACCTTTCAGTGTTTTAAGATCCACTGCGTATTGGCAGATCCAGTTATTTTGTAATGTTTTGTCGTAAAACGTTTGGTACCTGCGTCACACAAGGAAAAAAAATGACTCTATTCGTCTGACGACATATTTGAGGCAATGTGCCACCAGCCCATTGAAACCTGTAAACTGATAGCATCACAGACCTTAAGACAAAATGTTTTATCGTAATACCGGCCACACACACCAAATGCGGCAATTGTCTCACGACAAAACTTCCCGAAATGTCGCATCTGGTTGAGCGACTCCCAATAGCCTTTCTGTAGAAAGAGCTTCGCCGTGTTGTCGTGAGACGCCTAACGACGTCTGAAGACGTCTCACGACAACGTCTCATCCGGTGTGGCACTCAACTCATTGCTATGGTTGTGGAGATGTCTGCAGCAAGGTGACACAGGTTTCGGCAAACTGGGTTGTCGTGCGACCAAATGACGCGTGCGGTGTTCGATGTGTGTGCGGCCGGCCTTAACTGTATGTCAAGTGCATATCTGGAATTTCATTCTTTCATATATTCCAGCAGCTATGTTTCATGGTGGAGTTATAGGGTGGATTATCGTTGCCGCACGAAGTTCCCCCACCATCTCCAACCAGTTCTGATTGCGTAATCATAAAATATCACAGCCCGATGCGTGGTTTATTCCAGTAAGTTGCGCTCGATATATTGTACATACCAGTAACGTGCGCTCGATCAGACAAAATTCGCTTGTGTACTCGATCATAACACTTGCGTTCGTGCCAAAAATTAATTTGGCCAGAAATTTTTCTCTGAAAGGGGGAAGGGGGGCGAGTATCTGGGCACAGAAAAATGTTTGGCGTGAATTTTCCCTTCCCCGGACACAGTCTCGTATCAAATAGCCACTGGTAGTATTGCAAAATATTTAAACACGAAAAAAAATTAAGCTTAGTTTCGGAGATGATCAGACACAGATCAATCGATTGATCGCCTAAAACTAAAATAATCGTTTTCGTATTTAAACATTTTGAACTGCTACCAGTGGCGATTAGCTAACAAAAGGGAACACTAAAGCTGGAGAAACAACAAAACGGGACGGTACATTATTAAACGATAGAGCAGGCAAGGGCAAAAAATCATTATGAAAAACAGAAAATGAGACGTGGACTTACAGGTGTTAATTTCAAAGAACACTCCTGTTTAAACCAACCAACAGGTGAGATAAAACATAAGATCTACAGAAGCCAGAGTTATACGCAGGGGTAAGGCCGGCCGCACACCGCCTCGAACTATGTCTTACGCAAAGACGCCTTATGTCTTGTCGCATGTCCATTACAAAACGTTTTATCTTAAGGCGTCCGATGAGAACAGTTTAACATGTGTTTCAATGGGGCGGCCACACACTGCCGTAAACACGTCGTCGGACGTCTAGAGGAGTTTTTCCTTTGTCAGGCAAAGGTATTAAAAGTTTCGCCTTACGACAAAACAGTATCAAACAATTCGATATTCTCATGCACATGTGCGGCAGAGCCTGCGAACTGAAAGTTCTAACTCTGTAACCATGTTTTGGAGTTTCGTATGCAATTGACCAATCCTTCGTGAGCAAGTAAGGTGTTTTGTTCGATGCGATGATCGGCAAGCCTATCGGGGGCTTTTATGACTGCTTGCACGCCTCCGTTTCCTTCAAATGAAAGAGTATTATTACGAGTATGCTTTGACACACCGTGTGTGGCTTAACGCATCGAAAAGCACAAGCACATGAATATGTAAAACACAAAGTAGGCCACAGGGTTTAACACAGGGATGTGACGTTTCGTCTCAACTATAGTCAGTGCCGTTATCAAGCAAACAAATTCGTATAAATTGCTTAAATACATTAAAATAATCAAGGCACAGCATACAAAAAAAAAATTATATTTAAACCCATTTTCACCGGGGCAAACCATGCAGGGTCGTACTGAACCCAGACCATTTTTTTGTATTCTTCGTTTTGAATTAGATCCCGTCAATTACCGTGAAGCGTGCTGTGTCGCCCCTACCTTGAGCTTCATATATAATTATGCTTGATAGAGCAGCACAGTCATCTTTTACCACTGCCTGCTTTATTGACAATTAACAGTTCGTCACGAATAAAATGACATCACTATAACGGTATCCTATAATGTCTTCTCTATTGGAGGCAGGGGCTTCATACACAATGTTAATTCTCACGCAACTTTTAACATTGAAGTGTCAAGTGAAAGTATGTTACTTACAGTACCAGCTCATTACTGTGGCACAGTAACTTCTTTAGAATTGTACCTTAGAGCAATCACCTATACACATCTCAAGAATGCATCCACACTAAAATGACACACAAATTACTGCTGGAGTGAACCGTGAACCATGAACACTGCTGCCTCTGTGCAATATCTTCTCATAGTATGGAACACGAATGGACGGCAAAGACATGTACTTAGGGACCGGTCATTATTTATAGCCCGGGGGGGGCGCGCCCGCCCCAACGAAAAGGTCACCACCAAATTTTCAAACCCCCCCTCCCATCGAGATCCTGAAAAAATTTTAACCCCCCAGGTCCAAAAATAGTGTGCACCCACGAAAAATGTGCGCTTTTCGTATATCCATTGAGTCCGTCTGCAGATGATTCCTGCAGCCAAGATTAGTGCTGTAGCCAAACTAAGTAAGTAGCTCTCCAAACCGATAGTTAGCGTTAGTTGTAAGGAAACGTGTCTCGTTTTTGACAAAAAGACATGTTGGTTTAAAAATGTTCTATAAAATGTTCCTTACACCCACCTCCTGTCAAGATTCGTACAATAAGTATTATGAACACGCTTGAATGCCCACATCCGCAACATAGTCAGGACTTAAAAGACCGAAGAAGCCAAGAAACCAGGTGCCCAGGCTTTACTAGAAAGTTTTTTGTAAAAACTAGATTTGCTGAAACGGTACTAATAGCGTCAAAACCTTGTAACATTCACATCATGGGGGGGGGGTCCAGAAGCTGACATGTTTTTAGAAATTTTGACTCTGAATGTGCTATTTTTGAGGTCCAATTATGACTTTTTCTTCCAGTTGATCAGTGTGCTTTTGACCTCTCCCCCTTGACGGCACCTGAAAAATTTATGAGCCCCCCCATGGGGAGGGTATAAAATAATGCCCCCCCCCCCCCCCTAATTTCCCTTCCCCCCCTCCCCGGCGATAAATAATGACTGGTCCCTTACACCACTGGATACACTGAAAATTTGACTTTTTACACAGTTGACTTTTTAAAGCATTTTCAAGCCGTTCACATTGTTCCCATTTTCAAAGAGATGATTAGTTCTCGCCAATCACAGATTGAATTTGTCTACAGAATATGCTCAAGGAAGATACATGTTCGCACAGGAAAAAAAAGTCGTAACGACGAATTATAAACAGAAACAATTTTTTTTAGTTTGGCTTAGCAATTAATCAGTAATGCTGCGCAGCTACTATCTCTGCGGGCCTTGGGTAGAAACATCTATTTCAAGTGTCGGATACAAGGGTGAGCTTCAGTCAAGGAAGGAAACAGCTCCGCACTTAACTGTGTCTCCGGCTTAGATTTGCTCGCGCGACCAAAGTTTCAAGTTTTGGTTTCGGTTTTCGAAACGAATTAAGTTTATTTCCGGCATCTGGCAACAGGTGTCGCATCCATACAGTATGGGGTTTTTGATCATATGCTAGAGTAAACTAAATCTAAAGGAGTTGAAAACTAATCATTTTCATAGACTCATGCTTAAACGTATAGAAATGTTGCAAACGCTTTTTAATTCGACGTGTCACACGTCAAATTAATGCGGTTGTGGCCAAAAAACGGGTGGACGCGATTTACGTCAGCGACATCTCCTCAAAAACCAGACACATTTGTTCAATTCTGATCCGACGAAATTCAAATATGTGGGTGGGTCACTTGCAGTGCGCAAATACTAAAGGTATTATGCTCAACAGAATATACATAAGACGTTTGAAGTCTGATAATCTCTAACGAGGTCCTTCAGCAAAAAACCGTCGCCCGATAGTATATGATCTGTGGATGACGTCAGCCAAATGTCATCGTAAAGGTGTGCGCTCATACGAAAAATTGCGGCGTGTAACTGCGCATTTCCGCAAGTCAGCTCTTCAAATTGCGGTTCGTTAGAAACTATACGTAGGCATCGAGATGGCTTCTCTCTTATAGTACCATACAATATAGCAAAGTACGATACATAGTGAGTCGTCACTTACCTTTGGCGGTAATCTGGATGGTACACCGAATTTTTAAGCTGGAATCTGGCACATCGCACATGCCTCGCTGCTTTCCGGGTGCGATATATTACAATATTTTATTACGCATATTTGTGGTGTTGTTTCTTATTGAACGAGTGAACAAAGCGAATGATGTCCTATTTTTACAGAGGCGGACTGGCCAGGGAGGGAAGGGCGGAATATTCCTCCTGGCATCTAATTCTCCGATTTTTTTAAAAATCCGTAACAGGAAGAATCATGCAAGTTTTATTGGTTCGATATTAGGTTTACCAACAGATTTAAAATTACAAATAATAATAATAAAGATAATTATAAATGCTAGTAAAACAAGTACTTTGTATTGAGTAGCCTAACAAAAATTGGCCACATGAAATTGCAGTGTTATATTCAATGTGGACTTTGTCACAATTTTCGTGTGAATATTTTAACTTTTGTTAATACACCTAAAAAGTGTAAATAAATTTAAAGTTGTCAACCTGACGTACTCTCAGCGGAATATGATTTCTCCTACTCCCCCCCCCCCAATTACCTGCTGAATTTACTGAAATTGTGATGTTTGAAGATTTTAAAAATGTAAAAGTCAGATGAACAAGAACAAAGCGAACGGGAAACTGTAAAACAACGAAGCTTTGTAACGGCGGACGCTACGACGACTAAGGTGCTTGTAACGCCTCCTACATCATTGGTTGACGAGTATTGCTTAGCATCAAGTTTTGGTGATTATTACGACTTTTCACGTTAATACGCACAGCATGGGCTACAGTCCCGGCATGGGGAATAAAGCGTCAGTGTCCTAACTATAGGCCTAACCTTAATGCTACCGGTAATTATCACTGCCAGCAACGGTGGATTACTTTAACTGTTAAAACGAAGTATAAAGCTAAGATGGGCTTCATATTAATTTAACCTTGGAGTAATTAATCAACTAGGGAACTGAAGTTTAAAACTCTTGGTTTTTTTTAAAACATCAGAAAAATGAAAATAAACACTTCTTACATTGGTTCACTAGTATTTAGGTTTTGACAAGTTTGCAAAAACACTTGGCTTGAATTTACATTTGGAAAATCACTTCAAACAAGAACAACGAAGTTGATTCTTAAACACTCTTAATTTTGACTAGAAAATGAAGATTTTTTTTCTTGGGTTCCAATCCCGGAATACCCAGTAAGCTGAACCGCGTCCGCTAAGTTACAACTATATTTGACAACTATTTTTCAAATCGTCCAACAATTATTTTCCCTGAATCCACAAAGATGAAACCGTCCCTTTGTTTACATTTAAAAATGAACAAAGAATGAACCTGGCTTTTTAGTAAAAGATGCCTACTCTAACATTATGGTGATAGGTACCAGAACTGCCGATTTGGCTTACCAACCGTAAAAACTTCTAAGCTAGAAGTTAGTTTAAGTTAAACTATAAATTTAGAATTGGGGGCCCTAAAGTTAAACTTTTAAAAGCTAAAACTAGTTATATACGAACCAATACCATTTTGCCCGGCATGGCACCCACGAACGTGACATCTCCACTCCCGACCGGCGTGACCTTTCTAGCTTGTGAGATATGTGAGCTGTGCTAAGGAGAGAGGGTTGGGGGGCCTTTTTATGCCGGAGCAGCGGATTCCCGTGACCAAAGCGTGGACGCCGAGGAAAGCTGCTTGGTGGAGGGCCAGGAGAACAATGGGAAAGTCGGTAGAGCAAAGGGTTTTGGTGCAGAGCTGCTTGGAGTGACTGCGGCATGGCAAAACAGGTCAAGTTGAGTTTTGACTCAAGTGAACTTTGGGAAAAGACCTTTGTATTAAAATATGGACTATGGAATGATTATTTACATGAGAACTTGGTGAATAGCACTTGTTAAAGCTTAGTACTTTGGTGTGGGTAAAGAATAAATCCTTACTATTTGGTTTAATAAGCTTTAACGGTAAACTGCAGTGTTACACACCACAACTAGGTTGGGGGGGGGGGGGACTGAGTTTCATTGCACAGACTGACTTTGGGATGGCATTTGGAACAGATCTTTTCAAGATTTGTAGTTTTATAGAAGGACAAGCTATTGCAAACATTCGGATGGTCACAGTCGGAGTTTTGGTGAGATTTAAGGCAAAAATATTTATATAAAAATTCGTGTCCGGTGATTGCCGATGTCGAATTAGTTCGGACTAATGGCAGCGTTCTGGGGGCAAAAGATTATTAATAAAGAATAAAATGGATAAATAAACTAGCTTAGTGAATGCTATAACGCATTTAGTTGGATGTTTAACTTTTAAGTTAAAAGACAGTTTTCGATCGTGGTGGAAATTTTTCATAAGAGTTGCTGCAGCTCAACACAATAAAAAATATCACACTTAAAAGGTTGTCTGTATCCACATGTATGTGAGGTTAAGTACCAATACAGGAAGCCCCTCCTAATTCACCACTAAGCTAGTGTTGTAGGCTTTTTGCCCTAAATAAAAATAAGTAAATAGAAATACAAGATACAAGTTTTTCAATAATGGCGGCCATGATGAAGGAGTGCTGCGGTAATTTTGGATCGGTTTTCAAATGGAGGTTGTGAGGCTTCAGGATGGAATTTTGAAGATTGACTTTCCCGAAGAGGTAGCTATTGTATCAAGCTGTTAAATGGTTCCAAGTTGGGCCGTTTTAGTCCATTATTGACAATTTTGCTGAGGGGGGAAGACAGAGGTCTTTTTGCATTTTGGGGCGCATCAAGAAAAAAAAAGTTCCACGATTTTTTTTATCTTTGGAGGCCATGTAACCTCTCGAATAGTTTTTTCGGCAAGCCGACATTACTCGCCCCCACACAGAGGATTTTATTCAGGGTTCCTCAGAACTCCGAATAAAAGCTAAAAACAGAAAGGTTAGTGCACACAAGATAAGCAAAAATCAAGACTGCCAAGCAATGTAATACGCAATACAAAATAAATCCCTATTAAGTATCACTTTGAGGAGATATCCATCTCAAGTTACTTTCATTCAATCCAGAAAGAGATAGACTGGGTTTTCATTCATTTTAAAGGAAAATGAGATTACTTTGATGTACTTTTTCCTATCCCTGGATCCTTTTTTACAAGAAAAAAAATTACACTGTTTACAAAAATATTAACTTTTTCGTTTTGTGTTTTTGGGGGACCAATGTTTTTGTGGCTCAGAAAACTTTAAGTAAGAATAAAAGCTACAAGTTAAGAACACTATTTTTGCTTCCATTAACTAAATACTGTCCGCGCTGCTTCGTGCAGGAAAATCGTACAAGCATTCAGAAAATGGGGCAAAAGGCATTTAAATCAAGAAACACACTAAGTTTGAATAAAATACAAAGTTAACCCTGGTGAAAATAACCATAGAAAAACAATAACCAAATAATCATACTACTGTTACTGTTTAACAGTAAGGTTACTGTTAAACCATAACAATAGAACGTATTGTAATTGTTTTGCCATACCTTATTGTTATTGTTTTACAGTACGTTAATGTTATTGTTTTACAATATCTTACTGCCATTTTTAACAATACCTTATTGTTATTGTTAAACCATAACAACAGGTATTGTAATTGGTAAACAGTAAGGCTATAACAATAGCTTCAACTGTTTAACAGTACACACGGCTTGGAATTTTGTCCAGTCAAATAGACCAAATTTAGGTGGAATCGTGGAATAATTCACAATAAGCTGATTTTTGGTACAGATGTTCGTAATGGTCTCCGGTTCAACATACTAAGAGTCCCCATCTGTCCGTGTTGAGTTAACGCCGCCATCTTAGAAACATGGCGCCCGAAATAGGCTTTTTCAATTTATCTTGGTAATGGTTGCTCGAGCGGAAAAAAATGTTCTGTCCAAAAATGTAAAGCATAATATTATCTACAAAAAAGGTTCTATTCATTTTTTTTCATTGATGCAATGATTCAGCCAATAACCGGTGTAGAAGAGTATGGAGCTATTGCTGCCATCTTGGAATCATGGTGCCCGAAATTGGACTTTTCAATATATCACGGAAACTACTACTCAGGCTTAAGAAATCTTAAAGGGGAATTCCAGTGGTTTATAATTACGAAATAATCCCCTAGGGCATCGTACACAGACATTAGACACACAAAAAACGGAAAACGTAGGTTTAGTATGTCCAAATATCAATTTTCAAACAGCTGTTTCTTTTGATTCGAAGAGCAGCGCCATTTTTATTGCATTTTAAATCCAGCTGTTGACGGTAGGCGACGAGAACTACGGCGAAGGAAGCCGTAAACGGCAACTTAGCCAGAGCGCATGCGCCACGACCGGACGAGACAACGCGAGAACCTCCACTTCCTGTTCATTCGGTTTCTGTTTTCGCTAAAATTAAACAAACAAATGCGATGCTGTGTTGTGTACCACAATGTGGCAATTATTCGAAAAGGATAAGCAAATCTACTTCGTTTTATGTACTTCCTAGGAATACTAAAAAACCCTCCGAGTATGGCAAGCCGTTCCGTCTTTTATTACAGAATTACAGATATCTTTAATTTAATTGAAGATATCTGCAATTCTTTTAAAGATATCTGTAATTCTTTAAAGATATAAAAAAACATTTGCAGATATCTGTAATTGAATTAGAGATATCTGTAATTGAATTACAGATATCTTTAAATGAATTACAGATATCTGTAATTGAATTACAGATATCTCTAATTCATTTAAAGATATCTGTAAATACGCGCCATTTATAGATATCTGTAATTGAATTACAGATATCTTTAATTCAATTACAGATATCTGTAATTCATTTAAAGATATCTGTAATTCGCTGTATTTAAAGATATCTGTAATTGAATTGCAGATATCTTTAAATGAATTACAGATATCTGCAATTGAATTACAGATATCTATAATTCATTTAAAGATATCTGTAAATACGCGCCATTTATAGATATCTGTAATTCAATTACAGATATCTGCAATTACCGACATCTAGTGGAGAAAAATGTAACCAACGCCAGAAAGGAAGAAAGGAAGACCTATCGCCGCAAGAGCACAAAGGGGTTGTTTCCTGTCCGCCACGCCCTACCCTCTGCAATCGGGTCGCGGGCTAATCCTCTAATTCGTCGGGGGAGGGGAGGGGGGAGGACAACAACCTGCTTACTCAGTCTCAGGCTAGGCTCGCTTGGCTGGGAGCATTGTGTTTGTGTTGTGTTTGTGTTTGTGTTTTAAAAGCAAGAGAATGACAACAATTCCGTCACACATCTACTGATATCTCTTGATTCAATAATAATTACCAGAAATCAGTTGTCTTACTGTCAACCTTGTCCTACTCACATATAGTTTAAAACTGAATAAGAGAGGAAGTGAAACCAAATAAAGTAAAAAAAACCGGAATTGTATTGATCATTTAATCAATCAAAAGCACTAGTAACTACAGGTATTGTAGTAAACGGGAAAATAGCGTACCACTACGTTACAGCTGCATTGATAAAGAATTCATTTAGAAACCAATCGGTAAAGTGAGAAATTCAGAAATGAAAAAGAAAAATAACATATACCACACAATGTGAAAAATACTAATACAAATGTTTATTGGTACTGTAATACCAAAACCGAAACGATTGGTTTTTACATACAAACAAAAATAGTAAAAAAAAATAAAAAAGAATAGGCTGCAAAAGCTAATATCAGTAAAAATAACAAGCAAAACATTACGGATCAAACTTTCAAAAAGAAATTATCGTACAAACAGTGGCACGTTAGAACAGGCTGATTAGGCGCGCCCTACGACCCTAAAAGTTAAAAAAAAATTGTGTCTTGTATTATGAACAGAATGCGTTTTTCAGAACTTGTACAAACAATTTGGCTCCAGGAAATTTTATTTTTAAAAATAACTTCGTACCACTCAGTTGGACGTTACTGAATGGAGTATGAAAAACAAAAGACAACTACAGGCCCGGACTAACAGACCAAGGGCCCAACTGCCATGAGCTTTTAAAAGACCCCCACACACAATTCGGAAGGGGGGGGGGGGTAATGGAATGCGAGCTCATAACGGACTGGTCAATAGTTATGGCCGGGGGGGGGGGTTACATACGTACACAGTACACACTCTTTTTTATCTTCGTTTAAAATTGCGAACTCTCTAGAGCACCAGAACACAATAGCTGAATCCACAGGCTAAAAGCAGAAATAATTTCCGTGGTTCAGCCCCCTTCCCCCTCCGAATTGTGTTTAGGGGGTCTTTTAAAAGGTCATGGCACTTGGGCCCCTAGTCTGTCAGTCCGGGCCTTTCACCATGACGAGTTGCGTAAAGAATAGTGAATTTTGGAGCTACAGACCTGCTAGATCCACAGTTGGGG
>JAHWFP010205841.1:0-16692 GCA_023313725.1 Lithobius niger | reverse complement strand
TCCCCCCCCCCCCCCCCGGCTCCAAAATAATCTCACTGACTCCAAAGTAAGCATTACTTATGACTACTCAGGTTACCTGTGGATGATATTCTATAGCCAAACGATTTCAAAATGTTTGGAAATGTCACATTATCAATGAAAGGAAAGGCTGGTTTAACAGCCATGTTCTTTAAAACATTCAAAAATGTGGTTTTTAAACCTTGTTTGTATCCCAGACTTTTTTTAATTCGACGTGTCACATGTCGAATTAATGTGGTTGTGGCCAAAAAACGGGGGTAGCTCGTTTACGTCAGCGAAATCTCCTCAAAAACCAGACACGTTTGTTCAATTCTGATCCGACGAAATTCAAGTATGCGGGTGGGTGAGTTGCAGTGCGCTAGTACACAAGGTATTATGCTTTAATTATTTTAGTTAGGCCGGTTTTAGTTCGCTAACCTCTAAAAAGGTCTCTGAGCGAAAAACCGTCGCCAAATAGTACATGATCAGTAGCTGACGTCAGCGCTTCCTCAGCGTAAAGGTGTGCGTGCAACGCCCATCATACAAAAAATTGCGGCGTGTAACTGCGCATTTCAGCAAGTCAGCTCTTCAACATTGCGGTCGGTTAGAGGCTATCGTGTACGTCGCGATGGCTCATCTCGGATGGCGCAGAACAACACAAAGTGAGTCATCACTTACCTTTGCGGTGATCTGGATGGTACACCGAATTTCTATGATTGAATCTGGACGGTACAATGAATGCGATGCTCGTATAAGACCTTTGCTGTTAATTACTGCGCCATCCTCGCTGCTTTTCGGGTGCGATATATAACAGTATTTTATTACGCGTATTTGTGGTGTTGTTTCCTATTGAACGAGTGAGCAAAGCGAATGATGTCCTGTTTTCACAGTGGCGGACTGGCCAGAGGGAGGGAAGGCCGGGATATTCCTAATCGCCTCTGACTTTCAGATTTAAAAAAAATCCGTAACAGGAATATTCACGTAAGTTTTATTGGTTCGACATTAGTTTTAACCACAGATTTAAAATTACAAATAATAATAATAAAGATAATTATAAAACGCTAGTAAAACAAGTACTTTGTATTGCGTAGCCTAACAAAAATTGGCCACATGAAATTGCAGTGTTATATTCAATGTGGACTTTGTCACAATTTTGTCACAATTTTGTCACTTTGTCACCTAAAAAGTATAAATAAATTTAAAGTATAGTCAACCTGACGTACCCTCAGCGCAATATGATTTCTCCTACTCCCCCCCCCCCCCACCAAATTACCTGCTGAATGTATGAAATATGGTGTTCGAAGATTTAAAAATGTAAAAGTCTGATAAACAAGAACAACGGGTACGGGAAACTGTAAAACAACGAAGCTTTCATTTTGTTTTTTTGTAAGAATACCAATATCAGCGTCCGATGAAAACTTATGTGGTCAGTGATTGCATCGTCGCACACAAGATTCTGGCTCATTTGCCGTATCGTAGTAGCAAAAGTTACGACACAATTTTTTTTAATATAATGTGCAATATAGTAGATATTCTTCAGTAATCCATGCATTCAGATTTTTTAATAGTGTCCTGTTGGTATGGCTGCCGTTTCAACTTCATACGTCAATTACAGATTTTTTTTATTCTACCATACGACACGTCGAATTACTAATGCAGTGTTAGTGCATCTTGTTTTAAATGGAACAATTCTTCAAAATCTTGTAAACAATCTTGAATACTGGCAATCGTTGATTACTGTGACATCGGAATGGCATTGTAAGCAGGGGAAAAAATGTCACAAGCGGAAGAACTACTATTTCTCTTGAATTTTCGGTGGTTGAAGCTGTGCAAAGGACATTAAATACACATTTGTTGTTCCGACCACCTTCATCAGAAGCGCAAAAACAAATTACAGTTCGAATGTAACACCAGTGTCAGTGCCAGTCTAATCAGCCATGTCAACTCGTGTACCACTGATCTGTATGGTAGTTGAGTTGTTTTTCCCACAGGTGGTTGAGGTCTTGAGAAGTCTGGTGGAACCAGGTCCTATTTTCCCATAGGCAGGGCTGGGGGGCCACCCTCTGTGTTTGAAAATGCCTTATGGCCTGGGGATTCAAGCCCCCTGAGTTGGGACTCACTGGAAGAGTTGGATTGATGAACTGTAGCAGCTTCCCAATCGAT
This sequence comes from Lithobius niger, assembly GCA_023313725.1. Classification (NCBI taxonomy): domain Eukaryota; kingdom Metazoa; phylum Arthropoda; class Chilopoda; order Lithobiomorpha; family Lithobiidae; genus Lithobius; species Lithobius niger. The sequence goes on along the minus strand of JAHWFP010205841.1, from coordinate 14,532 downwards.
GACGTCCCCAGTATTAACATTCAGATGCATGGTAATTCCATTAGTAGCTTTTCTCTTTCTCATGACTCCTGGATGTGCCTTGATCCCTGTCAGGAGTTGCGTTTAGTCTCGCCAATGTAACTATATCTACAAGACATGCACAGAATTCAATACACCACTCCCCTCCACCATTCCAACATGTGTTACAACAGCAAGGTGTTTTTTCTTACCACAGAAGTCCCCGAACCTGAAGATCTGCTTAGGAAGACGGTGCAGAAGCTTCTTTTGAATACGACACTGTCACCTGATGAGGGTCCTCCTTCTCCCGAACCACCTCTAGTGTTCCCTCCCCCTAGTTATTTCATCACCCCCCCCCCCCCCCCCGGTGAATGGCACTGGCACTGATGTAGCCATGGAACTAATTTGTTTTTGTTTTTAATGAAGGTGGTCGGAACAGCAAATAAATATTTACCATCCAAGAGGAATAGTAGTTCTTCCGATTGTGACAATGTGTTCTTTTTCCTGCTTACAATCTTGTTGACATTACAAGATGGGAGATGGGGAAGCCATTTGTCCCCCATAAACAGAGGCGTTTTTAGAAATCTTGACTTCTGTATGGGCCACTTGTGAAAAGTTTGCCCTCTTAGTGTGAATTATTTTACAGCACTTCTGCAAATTTATGTTTTTTGATATTTATGAAACAAACAAAATTGTGTGACAATTTTATGACATGTGGGAGCCCTGGTAACTGATAAAATTCAGGAGAGGAAAACCGTCAAATCTTGCATTACCACTTTCTGCTCTATCTTTACGAACTAGTATTGTTCAAAAGGAAGTTGTATACCAGGAAACCTAGGAACACGGACTGCTCATCCAACCAAGACATCAGAGTTTACTAATGAACTTTTGCTTTTACAAAAACTTGACTGTTCACCATTGAGCGATATCACTCGATTGAGATTTGTTCACTTACAGAAAGTTGAGTTCTCATTATAACCTTACCAAAATTACTAAACAACCTATTTAGCTTTAGTAGGTGAGAGTTCAATATTGTGTATTTGGTAGATTGGGTTTGTATGCCGTAAGCTACTTAATTGGAAATTTCTATCGAACATGTTCACCTTATATTCATAATAAATTTTTTTTCTGTAATAAAATGTTTACTTCTAACCTTATTACAAATGAATGCGTGCTTACCATTATCATAATTTCTACATGCCCACGAAATATGAATTACCTGCAATTTATCCTTCTCATAATGCAATCAACCCTACACAGAAGAAATCCTCATAAGCCTATGCCTGACAGCTCGGTAGCCTTGATGAGCGGATGCGTGACGCACTCCTATAAAAGCGTTGGCATGGGACTGTGTCTCATCTTTCTTCTCTAGCGTCCATGGCACGTGGTCGCTCTCTCCAGCTCTCCATATCTTTCTCATTTGGCGCTGCGAGGCCTTTTGGACTCCTCCTGAGACCCTCGGTCAACATTCCACGTTCGTCACATTTTGAGGTATACGCCTGCTTGCGACCTTCACTGTCCTTTCGTTTTTACCACAGCGTTTGGACATCAAAACCTCTTCACCTGCCGTTGCATCTTTGACCCACCTTCTTCCACAACAGGATCCCTGTCTGCAGTTCTCTTCGGTCTCTGTCCAAGGTTCCTCCAGCCCACTACCATGTTAAAGGGAACCATGGTAGCCGCAACAAACCATTCAAGATGCCTCTGGTCATCCGACACTCCTGTAGATAGATGCATCGGCAACACGTTTCTACCTTGGTCCCTCAGACCAGTTCCTGAGGCCTGACACTCTTGTCTCCTCCGCTCTCCATCACTGTGGCTTCTGTTCGTTTACAGGGCACTGCGGCTAAGTGTTCGGACCCAGGCCGAGGCCGAGCCCGGTGCCGTTTCCTGTGATCCACTTTTGGTTCCCTGTGTTCTCGGTCAGAACTCCTTCACCTCGTCGATCTACCAGTGTCTTCCTCCTGTGACCTTCTGTCGGCACGATGAGTTCCTCGGCAACTCCTGGATTCATTCCTGAGTATATTCATTGGCTACTCCTGCCTCCGGTCGCCTGTCTCTTGTTAACAAGAACCTAGCTGTTATCACTTGGATCCTCCATTCGGTCCACGACTCGTTGTTTCCTTCAGCTTCGGTCCACAGTCCCCTCGAACTTCAGTTCATGGTTCCCCAGACCCTTGGATCTGTTAAGGAAGCCCAAGGGGACCGTACTTCTACAATGAAGCATTTACATTCGCCGATAGTTCCTGCCTTCTGTCTTCTGTTTCCTTGAACCGTGTTTTTAGGTTAACACACTGACATTAACTTACGCCTCTGTCCAAGGGCCCCCCGCACCCCCCGGGCCCATAGGCCTATTCAAGACATCCAAGGGAACCGCAGTGTTGTTCCACATCACTCTACAGCTCAGCTGCTGGCCTGTCAACGATTCTTTCCTACTACACTGCAGTAAATCTACATCTTGTTTCTACAGGAACATCTTGTTCCTGCATATTGTTGTCTCCACCAGGTTCCTCTCTATGACCTGATCTGCAAGACTACTTCCATCCAGCAATGTAAGTAGTGGTGTACCAGCCCTCATCAACAGTGCCACTCTGGGCCCCACCAGGCCTGCTCTTTGGAATATGCCGACAATTGATAAGAGGGCATCGCCCATCTTTACCTCGGTCTCCAATGGGTTCCCACGGTCCCCACCTGCCTTTCCTCCAGCCTCAACACCGACGGTACTATTCGGAACAACCTGTGACTACCAGCACCGGTTCTTCCTCTTCTTCACCCAGGTTCTACAATATTACGGTTCCTCCACCATCATTTTGACGGTCTCCGGTACCTTTAGCCATCAGTTCCTGCAGCTCTACCACAAACAGACGTCTTCACCTCATCACTACTTTCGACACCTCCTGTCTCGGTGGCTCCGGTCCTACCTTCTAGATCTCCTAAGGTGTACACACCCTTGTCCACGGTTCCAATTAGTCCCTCTCAAGCGTTCGGAGTGCATTTTCCATCATCTGACACTATTCATTCCACTTTTTTAAAGAACATTCCCTTTGGTCCGCCAGCATTCAACCTGTTTCAACACTTTCAACTGAATGTTTCCAATTGATCAGTCACCCGCTATGTGGCGGGCACACAGCGATCTCGGAATCGAGACGTTCCCATCTCGACTGCACTGCACTGTGACTGAGGTTGGCGCTAATGACCAAGCTGTCGACACGCCATTAAGCCTCATTTCCCCCCCCCCCCCCACGTTCCCATCACACTGCTGCTCCTTTATGGCGTTCATCCCACGCCACAACCATTTCCAGTAGCCAGACAAGTAAGTATTGCCCAGCACAACAATCTCAACCGTTACCAAACGTGATCTCTGCTTCCCCGGAGTCACCAGTCCCAGCGGTTCCCATCTTCCCTCTGCAAAGATACCACATACGGTTGTAATCACAACCGCTTCTATAACTCCATCCATCGGATGCCAGTCCACAATTCTGCCAAACACTGGTCCTCTCATCAACGCATGGCCAACCGCCTCCGCTGCCTTGTCCTTTTCAAACATATCTGCAGTCTTCAGGACTATTTCCCTGCTCCGCACCATCTGCTGTCATCTTCCATGCATCTCAAGGCTGCCGGGGTGGCTTTCGGTTCCCGAGCCCTGCCTTCGTATTTCACTTCCCCAACAATCTATGGACTCCCTACCGTGGCGTTTTAGAACCGGTCCCTCACCACGGCCACTTCTTTCTCCCTGTTTTCTGGATTGCGACCGACAAACGCCACCATTGTGTCAACCTTCAGGGAGTGCCCTTGCCTTCCTTTCGATAGGCATCTCGCTTGGCCTACTGCGGTACCGGTTCCTGGGTACCCTTTATCTTCGACAACATAATAAACCCTGTTCTTCAAGATAACGTCAACAACAGTAATAAGAAGCCCTTCGTCAACTGTGCTGTTTCCAACCACACGACACCGACATGAACACGTCACTCCTGCTGACCCCCATCTTCACGGTTACCACAACGGTCCCATGTTCCACAGTACAGTTGCTTGTTCAGGAGTTTGCCTCCACACTTCACTACTCCCAGTCGCTATGCGCCTTACAAGATTACCGTCATCTGAAACCCGCCCAGACAATGATTACCGCGAGGTAATGAGTTTTGTCATTTCTCTTATGCACTCGGCTCATTCCTTGGACCCAGAACGCGACCGTCTTCCAACTCCCGGTCTTCCTCCCAGTTCCCTCGTGTGATGCACCGGGCATCGGACCATCATCCGGGGCTTCTTCAATTAACCTTGATCCACCTTGGACTGACGGTCGGTTCTCAGAATCTGGCATTCTGGGGTCGCTGGTTTGCAGCACGGGTACTCGTCAACGTAGGTCCCTCCTCCATTTTTTGACGAGGTCTTGATAACAATAGAAACGACAGGCAACTAACAGCTAAAACTTACCAGGGGCACCTGGTGGAAGTTTGTTTTTATTGTCTAAATGAAAATATAGGTTACCTTTACCCGCCCGGCCTCCCCTCTCGAGAGCAAGGTTTCTTGAAAGGAAGAAAGATGATGATTGCCTCAACTTGAACGTTTATATACTGAGGCCTGTGCTGGCGCATGGCACACAGAAGGGGAACTGCGAGCCCAGCAGAGAAGCCAATTTTTCATCACTAGAAATTGATAACAATAAAATAAAGGTAAAAAATATTTTCATTTAGGCAATAAAAACAAACTTCAACCAGGTGCCCCTGGTAAGTTTTAGATTCTAGTTGTCGGTGAACAAATTTCTACTACCTGTAAATTTTATTGCATTCAGTTCCTTTCTTGAGGTTTTTCGCTCTCTTGATCCAGCCGGTGCGCAACCCCACTGCGCATGCGTCGCCATGCACAGCCCTCCTATAAAAGCAGACGGCCCAGCCTGATAGGCATCTCTTTTCCTCAAGCTCGCGCCGAAGACTCATCGCTCCTTATTACCCAGCTCATATTTCGCCTCTTGCAGCTAGCAACTATTACCTCGCAGAAGACTCAGAACAAAAAGCTTTCGTCGAAAGTCCAAGATCACGTAGTATTTTCTCACCTTAGCTTTCGCTGAAAGTTCAAGATGGCGTCGCATCTTCTCTCGCCTGTAACATGCCGAAGTCACACCGCCTACGAGACGAACCAATTGAATCCTTCCAAGATGGCGTTCCATCGTGTTCGACTTTCGCCCAAATCTTTCGTCGATGATATCTTCATGGATCGACTGAATTCGACGGCAGTGATGTCCCTTTCGTTTCATCAAGCCTGCTGTCCTCCACCTGCCATTGGTACCGAAGCTTTCAACCCTCGTCACCACCTGCAACCTTACCGTAGCTCATCTAAAGTTCTTCTGAAGCCTACCTCAAAGCCTCCCGGTTCTCTCTCAAACAGGAACCGTCCCGCCATCCTATCCTCGGCCGGCCTCCTTGCCTCTGCATCCAACAGGAGGCCCACTCACCACTGTCGTGTGAACACGTCACGAAGAAGCTTCACCCTGAAGCTCACCACGTCACGTCAAGATCATGCATCTGGCCCAACATTAAACTTTGCCCGACATGCTAATTCGTCAGTGGACGTATGCCTCTATAGACCAGCCGATCCCTACGAACGTTTCTCGTCAAATAGACCGATCGTCAGAACCCTTTGTTGAAAGCCTCTAGCCCAAAGAACTTTCTCGTCGCAAGCCCACTGTCTCAAAAACCTTTGTTGAAAGCCTCCCGGGTACGTTGGCTGTGTACGCAGCCACTATTTTTTGTTTTTCGTACGGTACTGGTAGGTTGGGCGGGAAGAGTTACCTTGCCGTTAAAAATAATCGAATTGTGGCTTCAAATAAAAGTTGCTGCATAAATTGTTTTAAAAGAAAATCGTGGTGATTCGAAGAGATATGTTAAATGGCTTGAAATAAAAAAAAAAAAGGGTGGTCCACAAAAAACTAGACGACCCAAGATTTTCTAAGTCCAACTTTTCTAGTAAGCACCCCTCAGAACCAGGAGAGGACAAATCTTCCCGTTTTATTAGATTTGATTTCTGTTCTATCCTAGTTCTGAGGGGTTGCTAACTACAAAAGTTGAAATTAGAAAATGTTGGGTCGTCAGTTTTTTGTGTACCACCCTGTATTGCTATGCAGGAAATTAATTTGTCGGTTTTGAAAGGAAAGTCGTCGCCATGGTGATTAGAAAAAGAGTGATAACTATATGGTGAGCAGGTTCATGAGAATTCAATCCTTGATATAGTTAAAAATAAAATAAACTATGACTCTATCCTATGTCTTCATAAGTTGAGCCAGAGTGGTAACTGACGATGTCTGTCATTCTAGTATAATATCGCAGTGGTGAATAGTGGTGAATAGATGAATAGCAGTGGTTGTGTGGGCATATTTATTTAGACCCTACATTCCCCGCAAACCCTAACACTCAACACACCCGTAAAATTTGCATCTATTTCCAATCCAAAGATATTGAAAGTTTGGATTATTTCGTTAAGAATCTTCCTAGTAGAAGTCCTTCCAAGAAATCCCCAAAATTGGTCATGATACTGCAACCTCCCGGCTCCGCCCATTTGTCAATACGGGGCGCGTAATGTGCATAGATCTGACTATTGGCACAGCATTTTTCCTTGAAATAATATGCGAGCCATTCATCACAATCACATTCTTTGACTAACTTAATTTTGCCATTTCCCCAGCCTGGGCCAGCTGAAAATTGTTTCTTTTGCCTAGGAAATTATATATAACCTGTGAATTTTTGCATTCGTTCCTTGCAATACTGTGTTTCCCTGGTGGTTTTTTGGTTACTTTAAGTCGCCAGCTGCGTAGTCCTCTGTAAAAGCGCTTTCACGTGAAAGGCAGGTATCATTTTTCCTCTCGGAGTTGGGAGAAATCAGTCTTGAAAGATTGATAGAGCTTTGTGGTTGTGTCGTAATTTTTCCCAGGTGGGGAAGAAATGGCGTAGTCGTGCTCCCACCGAAAAGCTGCTCAGACGTGTGGTGTCATTGGTCTATTCGGGATGAGCCCCTTGCCCATGGAGAGGAGTAACGGCTTCTTCTGTCGGGAGTGGCGCTTCTGTTGTTTCGTCCTTTCGTGTTGTTGGTTGGCTTGGAGCGAAGGGCTGGTTGTTTTCGGAGCGACAATATTCGTTGGCGTTGGTCTGATACTTTTTGGCAGTTGTCATTGGTATTTTGGTGCGAAAAGGGCCTTGTGGACTTGTAATGGGCTTTTGTTGAGAATTTTGTTTGTTTGGCTTTGGCTTCCTGGAGACATCAAGATGTGGGGCCAGGCCTGAGAAGCCCACGAAAGAGGGTATCAGATTCGTGGATAGGCAAATTACGCAACTGGTACTTGGTTGAGTCATTCAGTTTCAAAGTCGTGTTGAGGGGGATGTCCCTTAAGAGTAAAGTGATGGTGTGTGGCAAAGAAGGCTTCCTGAAAAAGTTGCGAGATCAGCGTTGACAAGTGCTTGACTTAGGTGGGGGTCGGGCTTGATGAAAGCTTTTCGCACAAGGCGTTTACAGCCGTGTTCAGAACCCGTCTTGAGAAGTGGCGCAGAGGCCAAGCCGAAGGCATTTGTCATTGTCGAAAAGGACGTGTGCAGCGATTTCCGCTTTCCGCATGGTTGCAATGTCGCCGAAAGATCTGAAGGACGATGATTCCCGGCCCAGTCTGGACGGCAGCGGCTCCTTGTAGAGTTCTAGATGCTCTTCCTTCCCTAAGATGGCACCACCATTGTGGAGTAAGCAAGTGAGCAGCGTGGTGGATTGGCCAAGAAGAGAGCGGGGCTTGAAATTCCGGTCACGTAGTGCAAAAACAGGGCCAGTTGTTAAACTACAATTGATGACAGGAGCATCTAAAGATTGGAAAGTTTGTGAAGGACACAATCAGGTACCCTGTTTTCCACCGTTTTGAGGAGGTCCAAAAGAGGAATGGAAGGTTGTCCTCGGCGGCAACATCTGGAATATGTATGCGGCGATCAGGAGGTTTTTCGTTGAGCGGTGCAGGAGGCGGCATCGGGTTCATTCGTTGTTGTAGAACCGATGTGGAGTCACGAATGCTTTCGCTGTCATCCTGGTCCGTGAGGGGTTCAGTTGAACGTCGAGCAGCAGAAACTTCAGTTCGACGAAAAACCTCATCAGCGGTAGTTGAAGAGGAGCGATGCCTTTTTGTTCCGTGTCGGGTGGCTGAAACAGAATGCTTGTTGCTGTTTTCGCTTGAAGTCATTGCAACCCAATGTTTCGTGTAACTGTCTCCTTCGACGTGGCAGAAGGAGGAGGGTCGGTAAATATGCGATGGCAAAAGTCATGGAGAGCATGGTCCACCAACCGGTTGATTTCGCTGCAGGAAGCCGACCTGTGGGCCTGGCGGGACGAAAGAAAAAGAGGTCCAAAGGAGATAGAGACAAGTGCTTTTCGTGAAAGGACCCAAGAGACGAGGCACGTCCAAACTTCCACTTCAGTTGAACATATATTCTAACGCAGACCAGCTGTGAGAATGATGTAACTTGGCTAGCCTGGTTCGGCGAGGTTGCGGCAGTGTTGATGATATTGAGATATCCGATGAAAGTGGCGGTGGGTCAGGATGGGCGAGTGCCAAGTCTTGAGTCGAAGGATGCAAAAGGGCAGTTGGGTCCGAAAAGCCGGCAGCGACATTGGAGTGAGTCGCAGGCACGTTGAAGGGCAGAGGAGAGATCGTTCGGGTAAGGAATACTTCTGGGCTTCTTTCGTGGCTTTGGGCATGATGGAGACGGCTGGGCTCTTCGTAGTGGCGGAACTGCAGGCGACGAAAACTTACGATCTTTCGAGGACGAAAAGTGGGAAACAAAGTGGCATGGTGACACGCTGGAGGAAATATGACCTACCTTTCGCGCGAAAGCACTGTTATAGAGCACTGTGCCGCTCATGCGCAGCTGGGTGCTACAAGAAACCGTAAAACCTCCAGGGAAACACGGCATTGCGACGAACGAATGCAAAAATTCGCAGGTTACGTCATGTTTTCCAATCGGCAACAAGAAAGAGAAGTAACGCCTATTAGTTAATACCTAGGACACTATCATGGCAGGGGCTAAACTGTTAAAATCTGTTCCCCAAGACAGCAGGATGGATCAGAGAGATCGCATCACGTTGAACAAATGCGTAGGGGCAAAGTAGAATCCGTCCTTTATATAGTGGGATACATGGCAAAATGTGTACCGGGTGGGTAGGTGGTTTTATTTATTATTTTGTAAGTTTGTCAAGCATAGGCTAATATAAAAAATACTGAACCGTTGAATAAAATGGTTATTATTTTTTGTGTATAATTTGTAAACCATGATTACATTAAAACGAATGTCAAGGTCAAAGGTTAGTTGCCCGATATGAACGATAACTGCAAAGGTGAACCCGACTTAGTCCCTAGTGTGATATCTACCAGGCTAAGTGTGGCTCCGAGTAAAAAAGGGGAAAACTGAGTTAAGATGGTTTGCAAGCTCAAGAAAGGAGGAATGTGAAGAATCACGAGGTTTGTCCCTCCATACTATTTCTTTCCAGATCTTTAAGCTTCTAAAACCAGTCAAGTTCAAAATTTAGCCTGTTTATGAGGATTGGTTTGTCAGATGATTTGAGGCTAAAAGAAAACAAAAAAACGAAATTTTGCCAGCCCACCTGTCTGGCCGGCTGAAAATTGTTTCTGTGGCCTAGTAGGAAATATACAATACCTGAAAATTTATAGCATTCTTCCCTGAAGCATGCTTCTCTCACTGGAGTTTTAAAGCTGTTTATAGACTGCCAGCTGCGTAACCTATCCTGCGCATGCGTGAGGATCCTCTATAAAAGCATTCGGGCGAGACTGGCCCGGCATCTTTTCCCTCTCGATTTGTCAAGTGGACACTCGACGAGGGGAGGCAGGGTGGGTTCAGGTATTGTATATTTGCTACTAGGCAACAGAAACAATTTTCAGCCGGCCAGGCAAGAGGGCCGGAAAAATTTCGTTTCTATTGCCGTTCGGAAATATAAAATACCTGAAAATTTGTAGCATTTCAGTAGACCTCGTCAACTTGGGTGGTGGGCACCCTTGACAAGGACCCTAGGGCTGGCTTCCTCCAAAAAGATTACACTTCGCACTTCTATGAAACAGAAAATCTGCAATACGGGTTAATCTATGGAAGTGGTTGTCCGAGATGGAAGATGAATCATGCTTCTTGTCGGTATCTGTTTCAGTGCTTAAGGAGGATTGGATAACATGTCTGGCAGTGATGATGGGTCTCGGACGATGCAATCCGATTTCATGAGTTTGTCTCTCTTGAGTGATGGTTCTGTTGACTATCTTCATTGTGAGGCTGCAGGTGAATTGTTGGGGATGCCGATGTCACTAGTGGAAGGTTCAGGATGCCGCACGTCTTGAGTTCATGTGTTGTGCCACTAGTGTTGTTGTCAGTGCGAGTGATGCGCTGCGGTCAGCGGGAGCATGGTGGATGACAGACTTAAACTGAGTTGTTTTGAGTCTGTGAAGGTGATCCTTAATCCACTCTTGAGAGGGGTGGGAAGAGTGACTGGTTACGACTTCTGGGAGTTTGTAGATATCCGTTGGTTGATGTGGCAGTCCTGTGTGAAGTTTGCAGGTGAGGTCCACTGGCAAGATTGAATTTTGCTGCAGCAAGGACTGTATGTCAGTGTGGTCAAAAAATGTGGGTCAGGAAAATGCGGAGGATGTTATGCAGGGGTTCGAAACATGGTCCCATGAGGCAGGAGAGAAGTGTGGATGGGTCCCAGTCTGGAAAGGAACATTGTGTGGATGGGCGATCGACCACGATTGCTTGATGAGGAGTGAGAAGCACTGGTCGTCTTGGAGATGTGTTGCGTTTCCGATTTGAAGGACAGAGAAATGGTAAGGTCCGTGATAGGTGTGAAAGGACCTCTTATTTTGATGAAACCAGCGTTTCCTGTGGCTGTCATGGATTGTGATGATTGGTGCGCAGGTTGCTTTGCTTGAAATTCTGGGTGTTTCATTTTCAATTTTTCCTTCTTTTACTCAATCTCTGTGTCTGTTGAGCAATTGAATGTGGGCTTGCCGGGCTGTGCCGGGTTCAAAAGAGCAGTGTCATGTTTGTAAGATTGACAAAGTTCCTGATTGAAGGTCTTGAGTACGACATGTTGTGGATTGGTGAACATGCTTTCTGGATGTCTTGAAATGATGACAGTTGTCGTGAGTGAACGATACGACCGTTAATCTTGGAAGAAGGATGGTGGGTGAGCTTTAAATCAGAATCTTCGTAAAACTGTAATGTTGGAGAGTTTCTGACGACTGGCATTTATCTGGATTGCTCTGTTGTCCTCGGTGAAGGGTAGCTGACGAAGGAAATGATGAGAGTTGGTGGTTTCATTGGTAAGGACCAACTGTTGTAAAAAGATGTGTGTCAGGAAGTTGCAATGATAGTTGGCTTCAGAGTGGTGGAAGGGTTGGGACTGCGATCGGTAGTTGCCGAAGGACAGGATGGCAGTGGAGCTGTTGAGCAGTAGTCAGGTTGTGGCTGTGTTGGGAAAGGTTTCTCAGTCGTGTGGAGCCGAGCTGTAGACGAATGAAAGTGAAGAATAGCTGGCTGAAACGACTTGCGGCAGGAAACTGAGGGTAGTCGATGAGGTCAACAGGCAGCGTCGGATGATCAGCTGCAGAGTTGTGACTGTAGTCAGCCAGGGGCTTTCGGCAGAGCAGGAAGACGGTCCTAGGAAACTGATGGTGTCTTGCTGAAGCTGGAAACTGGAATGGATGTCGGTCACGGACAGCAAGTAGTGAAGGATGACAGCCGCGAAGAACTAAGGCCAAAAAGAGCTGCAACGAATGCCGTCCAGGGATAGCAGGTAGCGAAGGATGGAAGTTTTAATGGACTGCTATTTTTGTCCACTAGGACAGCAGGTGGTGTAGGACGACTGTGTGCTGGAGTGCAGAAAATGGTTGACAGGGAGTTGCAGGCCGCAAAGATGAAAGTTGGTAAGGGACAGCAGGCAGCGAAAAATGACGGTCCGAAGCAGCTGTAATGATTGTCAGACTGGGACAGCTGATCGGTGAGAGGTGTTTGCTTCCTGTCAATTTCGACGTGTAAGGTTCACCTCGTCGATCTGTGGTGTTGGCACCACATGATGGGTTCCTAAGGGCCTGAGCCGAGTTCCCACTGAGACAGTCTTTTGGCAGGTTTAAATGTGTTTCGGCTATCTGTGACTTGTCTCGGTAGATTCAAAGTGCTAAGGCTATCTGTAACGGAAGGGAGATACTTTATGTTCTGAATTAGCTGTGATGATAGCTAGTGAGGTACAGCAGGCTGAAGTGGAAGCACCTGTAGTTTATGATGCAAAGGAGCATCGGACGGTTGATGGCGTCCTTTTTTGGTTGGTTTGGATGGACAATGGAAAAATGGTTGTTTCAATCCGTAATTTGGATCCATGTAAGAGATGATGATGGTGTTTCCTGCTGAATCGGAAGATCTTTGATGCCTGTCCAGTGGATGGCAGAGAATTTGTAATCCAGTCCAGAAAGTGTGAATGACAGTTGGATGATGATGGCGTGTCAAGTGGGGAGGTTAAGCCTAATGTTGAAAAACTCTGATACGGTTGGTGGGTGCATGTTCTTGACTTGCAGACTGTAGGAGGAACGTTGTGTGACGGATGGTCCTAGGTGATAATGATTCAGGATAGACCAGCTAAAGGCAAAGAGGGTGAAGGACGAAGGTTCCTTCGAAGTTTCTATAAATCCTGGCATGGTATAGTCCGGTTAACGAAGGATGTCATATCCGAGGACAGGAACTTTGATGAGGATGAAGAAAACGCATGATGGCTTTGAGATGAGCGATTGTGAAGACAAGGGCGAGTTTGGATGAGGAGACTTGGTCTTGTGTTGACAATCATGGATGACATCCGTGTATCCATGTTCTTGATGTTGGACAGGGAAGAATCGTGCGTGACGAGTTCATTGGTGTTCCGTTGAGTTTTGGCGTGGTCCAGTCTGCTTGAACGAGGGATGGTATATCCGAGGACGGGGACAGGCTTGGATAAGGATCAAGAAGCAACGGATGGTTTCAGGCTTGTAAGAAAATTAATCGGGATTTTTCGTCAACCATGAGTTGTTGCGATCTGACTTTAGAGTCGTTTAAAAACGGATGCGGAAGCAAGATTACTGTGGGATGTGTCATGTCCACAATTTCAGTTTCATGCTTTGGACAGCTGTCTTTTCCTGCCCGAAGTTTGGTGTTGATTGTGAGATGACAAGGAATATGTAGCTCAATCAAGAGTGAAAGAATGACAAGGGATGATGAAGGCTATTACTGAATGGATGGTTTGGTCTTGTTTTTGAAATGACGGACAGCATGATCCAAAAATGCGAGTGCTTGACTTGAGGACAGAGGCAGATCGTGTTAAGGGTAGTCCACACCATTGATGAGTAGATGCGACTGAAGGGCTTCAGGATGAAGGAACGGCCATCTTGGATAGCAGTCCGAAAATTGAAAACTCGGATGGGAATGGCGAAACATGGTAAAGGTATAAAAAGTTGGTTGGCCAATCTTGAGTGAAAGAACGGTTGTATGCTGATGAGGTGGTTTGTTGGTTGTTGACTTGTACTTGAATTACCGTACAGCACGGTCCATTATGGCGTGGGCTTGAGATGAGGACAAAGGTGATGCTTGTGCCCGAGTTCGTGGATGAGCATGCTGGTAACCCAAGTGGAATATCTGACAGAGATTGATGCGTCTTCAAAGAAGCAATCTGTGAGAATGCTTCTTTTTCTTGGCCTTCTTAAGAAAAAACTGGTAGCCATCGATGGGCGACGGACAGCGAGGCAATGGAGCGGCCATTTTGGATGCTGGATAAGTCGTCATTTCACGGGAACAGTCCATGGTGTAATCCGCTTGAGCGTGCGTTCGCTGTCCGAGAACTTGAAAACGAGGACTGCATGAAATGAGGACGGACAGGAGAAAAAACGGACTGTTGCTCGAAGACAGGACAGAGACGATGAGGACGAGTTGGTAATCCAGTCTTCAGTGTACGAATGGCTGTGTGATGATAATGTACTTGAATTGTCGTATGGCACGATCCATTAAGGCGTGTACTTGAGATGAGGACAGAGGCAGAACCTTGTTGAGAGAAGGACAGTCAGAGTTCTTGGATGAACTTGATGACAAGTCGAGAGAAAATTCGGACAGATCGAGGGGGGGGGAGATGAGGCTTAATGGCGCGTCGACAGCTTGGTCATTAGCGCCAACCTCAGTCACAGTGCAGTGGTCCGGGTTGCCACTGCACCACACATTACAGAGACATTATTCAAACCCCTAATCTAAATCTTGTCATACATCTGTACCTCCTGCAAAAATTGAAAAACACCGGACAGGAGGACAGACTTATCGCCCAATTGACGCACAATGTCATGCGGAAGATGGAAACGACGACGAAAACCATCAAGATGGCAACAATCAACAAGGAAGTGCCGGACCGTAAGTGGCCGCCGACACCAATAACATTCAGGAGGGTCAACCCCCCGCAAAAGGAAACAGTGAGTAAGTCGAGTGTGACCAATGCGCAAACGGGCCAACA
>JAHWFP010205839.1:0-19624 GCA_023313725.1 Lithobius niger | reverse complement strand
GCGGTGCAAAACGACCGCACAAGCGAGCAGTGGGCGGTAACGCAACGTCAACGCAGGTATGTGTGCAGCACCCAACATGGCACGTAACCAAACCGCAAATGCGGTACCGCACGTGTGCACCGGCGCTTAATCCCTTAAGACGTATTGCTCATACCTAGCGAAAAATTGGGAAGGCCTGAAAGTTAACATACGAATGTATGGTGATCTGAACGTTGTACGTTTGCTGGTTTGGGGTAGTATGGGTGGAAGGGTCAGGACAAATGCATGGAGGGTTTTGAGATTCGCAACCAAGAAATTTAAATTTCGTTTCTTCCCCATTCGTTAAAGCATGCGTTGCCGCTCTAAAGGGCAGTTAGTTTGAAAGTCTGCAAGGTTGAAGTGATTTATTAATTCATGTAACTCCGCAAATTAAGTGTGACCTAGGTGGCTTGTGCTAAAACCATTGCTGGGCATAAATGTGAGCTACAAAATGAAAAGAGTACGCAAGTTTCTAACTAACTGTAACACTAGTTTGGTTTAATGGGCAAAAACATTACTTTACATATTAGTTTAACTTTAACTGGTAGTTGAAGCTTAAAGTGTTCTTGCCGCTTATGAGCGATGGGGAGTGTGAAATTGAATTTAGAAGTTCAGCACAGAAAACTGGTCGACAGTTTAGACGATACTTTAGCACAGGAGTCGATACTGGTTTTGAATCAACTAGTTTTGAATGTTGTAACGAGAATGCCAGCGATGCAACAGTTGTTGAGGGTAACGTGGAATACGAAAGCATTACTGACGAAACCCTTAATGATGAGAACGTTGATAGCGGAAGCGTTGCAATGCCGCCTAATACGTTCCTCCTTAATGTTGTTCCTGCTCATAAACAGGTTGCAGTATTACTAACAAGTGGAGGTGCAAAAACTTATGGTTTATTGCGTAATTTTTGTGCACCTCTAGCGCCTGCCACAAAAATACTGGCAGAAATACACACACGGTTGAGTAGTAGTCAGTATCCTAAACCTAATTTCCTGTGCGAATGCGTGGCTTTCAAAAGAAGGGAACAGCACGCAGGGGAATTTATTTCGACATACATTATCAAATTAAAGCGTTCAACGCTGCAATGTAATTATGGTACAAATGATGGTACTAATTTAGAAGCCATGTTTATCGTGGGGATCTACAACGCGGAGATGTTAAAACAACTGTTAGCATTAGATCCTGTTACAGTTACTTTTGATTCGCCTTGCTCTTTTGCTTAAGCACAATAGGGCAGTGACACAACGTAGTATTATTGTGTATAACTCTATGGTGGAGCCAGAAACTGGGTTAGCTGCAAGGAGCACTGGAGGGCGAAAAGAAGGTCGTCTTACTGAAACCAATGCCATTAGACTGGATTTCTTAAGCCTATAACACGCAATTTTTGTTGTTGGAGAAAACAACGTTTTTATAAGCCTAAAAAAGTTGCTCTCAAAGCACTGTCTTGACTAGAAGTGCCGTTTTCCCCCTTACATTTTAATCTAGTGCACCTTGTAGCTATTACCTCCAAATCGTATCTCGTAGCCAAAATGACGTCACTTGACGATGCTCTATAACTTGCTGAGAAATTGTTTCTAGTTTTCAGGCCTCTGTACACCCACCAGGTGAAACAAAAACGTCCCAATTTTAGCAAAAGTCGGCAAGATAACAAGTGCTTCTGCTGCGGATACTAACATCACGTGAAGGCTGTTTGCAGGTACAGAAAACATAAATGTTCAGCCTGCGGCGTCATTGGGCACCTGAGCCATATCTGTAGGTTTAGCAAACGTGAAATGGACAGCATGGTGCCCTCACCCCTTAAACCAAAAACGCTATTAGCCAGAAAAAGAAAAATCATAATTATAACAGAAAGAACGCACATTTGTTAGAAGAGTCAGGAAATTCTGAGTCGGATGTTCAGATGATAAAGATGTTGAGAGCCCCGATTCACTCGATTCAGACATTAACTCGTTAACAAGCAGTGTGCACTCCAATAAGACGGATTGTGCACTGTGGCTTAAACGTACACAGATTACCACTAGAAGTAGATTTGGGTACAGACTCAACCTCATTACCAGCTAGTTGGTACAACAATACTTCTCTGATGTTAAGTTAAACCCAACTAACACTACCCTAAAATTGTGGGTAGGCTCTGCAGCCAGGCCTCTAGGTCTAGGAACTGTTAAACTTAATGTAACTAACAATCAGACAAAGATATGCAGTAATTTCACTTGGAGAGCAACCTGGACAAACCTAAATCATTTACATAAAAAAGATGTTGATAATGGACGGTACAAACGGCTACACAAGAAACGAATTTCAGGTCTGACGAAATTTTTGCCAGGTTTTCCGACTTGTTTTCACCGGGTCTTGGCTGCCTTCAAAGGCTTCAAAGCCAGCATAAAACTCAAAGCTGACACAGTACCTAAATACTGTAAGCCTAGACACATGCCTCTAGTTGTTAGCGGCAAGGTCGAAGCAGAAATTCAAAGACAAGTGCGGGAGAGGATTTTAAAGCAGTGGATTGTTGTGTTTGGGCGACCCCCAAAGTTCTGGCCTTTAAGCCTTAGGAATGTGGGCGATTGGCTGAGCACAGTAAACCCTCAACTGGAAACAGAATACCATCCCATACCTATAGGGCTGAGGATTTATTTAGTCAGCTTGCGGGGTGTGACACTTTTTCCATTATCGACCTCTATGTGACGCTTTTTTCAAATTAAGCTATAGATGAGGAATCTAAGAAACCTTTAACAATTTCAACTTGCCTTCGATTTTTTCGGCGGCAGAGGATACCTTTAGGATTGGGTAGTGCCCCTGGAATTTTTCAGAAGGGAATGGAATATGTGCCGAGAAGCAAACCGTTCCGTTGGCGATATTCTAACTGCTGTAAAGGGGCAAGGAGCACGACGCAGAGAAGAGTTGAATAGTTTCAAAGTTGGTTGTATAACAATCACTGCATGTGCAAATCGTTGTTGCGGGCTTATCAAAACAGGGAAACAGTCAATTCAGTCATACTGACAGTGAGACTGGCGCCCTCCGTTGAAAACGCTATTTACTTACCTAAGAAAACCAAACACCAGGGAATCCAAGGGATGGGGGGGGGGGTATTCAGACCATACAATGCCGGGGAATGGGAGATTTTTAAAAAGGGGCGCGCTGCCCCCACGGGGGAGAGGGACCGGAGAGGCAGCAGGGGAACCCTGACCACACATTGGGGAAGAGGGGGGGAGGGGCAAGGGGAGTACGGGGAGGGGGAGGCGTCAGTTCATGCTGCCAACTAAGGTATTTCGATCACTCATGCGAGAACCAACTAGCGCTGGGGTACAGCTAGTTTAAATTAAAAATCATCAATTTTTAATCGCGTACATTTTAACAAGTAGAGTAGACCCTGTTTTTTACTGCACCCATGACGTTTTTGTTTGTAACATATACATATTTTCTTTTCACATTATCAAACGTCTTTTCAACTATTTTTTTATGTACATACTTTAGTCGGTCGTGGGATTCGATCTAGCGTTCACTTGTATTGCAGCCGACCACTATGACCACTGGGGTGTGCTTGCTACCTTTGTTTGGTATACACGTTGGGACTTAGTTAATCTTTTCTCTGCTTTTCTCTGCTTTAAAAGTCATCTCTAGGTGTGGAAGAGATTGATTCCAATATTCTCCATACGGTTGTACCGCCGATACCAACTTTATCGATATGATACCGATACAGTTTGAAAAGTTTTACCTGTACCGGTACCAGATATCCAAACTTTAACATTACATTTTTTTTTTTGAAAAACTATCATGATACGGTATAGTTTTCTTCAAAACTCCAACAATTATTAAAATAGTAATCAACAGTTAAAAGAAAGCTCGTCAGGTACCCAGTGTTTTCCTGAGAAAAACACCGCAAACCTTGTGTAGTTATTTTGAACGGTTCCAGAGTTATCGAAATTTCAACAAAGCTACCGATACAACGACGATACAGTATCGGTTTGTGTGCAACTTTAATTCTCTGCATACAGTACGGAAAATAAACGTCATTTTTGTCATTTTGTGCGTTACATAAATACGTAACCACTAAATACTAATGAGTAAAATTGACAGATTCATGACACTAATCAACATTTATCTTGACGTAATCACTCCGTAAATCTTTCATGAATTCCGGAAGATCTCATTATAGGGTGGCCTGATATAGAGGTGAGCGTAGAACATAAAATGTTTGATTAAGAAATTTATGTCATATCAGATGTTTTCTTCCTGATAGCTTCCTGACCCGGATGTGACTTATGCGATTATAGTCTCGCTATTAGTGAATGCATTAGTATCACGAATTGTTAAGAAACCTACTTTCCCCAATTTGGTACGTGCGTCAAAGTTGTTTCCAAGGTAGCAACAAACATACATTTCCTCTCCGACACATCGCATTTGTTCGGCTGGAAGAAGTATTCTGAATTTTTTTTCAGTTATAATAATTATCATTGTCTACTTTCACCAACTTAATTCTTAAATTCGTATCGTGGGAAGAGGTGGGGGAGCCCTTGCCTACCTTTCATACCACTCCACTGCCGGCATTACTGACGTCAGAGAAAGACAGTGTGCGGGTCTGCTTTCCTACGACGTGGTAGACTTCCCTCCCCATGTTTAGGCACTGTACCAAACGTGCAGAAAATCACAATGTAAGAGATCAGAGAAATTGACTAGCGAAATTGTTCTTCTCTGTCCTTAAGCTAGGTCGAACAGGCCGAGGCTAAGGTTAAATCGTAAGATTCCCGTTATCCCCCCCCTCCCCCCTTAAAACCTCCTTGTGTCTGCTTGACTACAAGCGTCTTTTTTAGTCTTCCTTAAGCAACGTCTAATAATTAAAAGCTAGAGGAAGCCGGTGCTACGCACGCTGGTTTTAGATGCACCGTTTGCAACACTGGAACGGTTTGCTTGCTCATGTGTGTGTCCATGTTTTACCGAATTAAATTTCTTCAATCCAATTTTTGCGCACACTGGCTAACGCACGCTGAATTTCGTTCGCTTGGCTCACTCAATCAGCGCATCCTGTGGCTTGACGTGATTGTTAGATTCTTACTGTTGTGGCCTTTTCCTTTTCTGAGCTAGTCGCCCTTTTTTTTTTCGCCCGTCATCCGTTAAAGAGTGGAAGGAAACAATTTGGATGAAATACAGTGTGTGCGTGCGCACGACTGTAGTGTAGGCTATATGTGGGTGTTTAGGCGTGTGCGTTTACGTGTTATTTGACCTTGGTTGAGTCCTTGAGCTATGCCTGAAAGAGTACAGGTGCAACCTAACGCATAAATCGCTGTAAATTAGACAGGCGTAAAGGAAATCATGAACTGAACAAAAATCATTAACTGAACAAAACAAGCGGCGACTGCCTAGTCGCACCGGTCTTCTGTACAGTTCCTCCACTTCCAATGTTGAGGCGCATACCTCTATCATGCACTACAACAGCTATCGCTATTATACTAATCTAAAAGCAGTAGCCATCACAATTGCCGATTAAAATTGTCTTAGCTTTTAGGCCTATTTTACATTTTAGGCGTAATTGTCAGCTTTTAGGCCTAATTTTAACCAGCAGTTTTAATTTCGTAAGCAGCAGCTAACGGACCTATGGATTGTATAGTAAGCCTATTTATTTTTGCAACACGGTGCACCTACTGGCACACAGTTACAGTGTTAAGGTGCATTTATAATATTGATTTCAACACGTACGCGTGACGCTCGACGCGTGAAACTAGAGTTTTTCTCATGCTCAACGCTTAAGCGCGACCATTGTAGAGCAGGCGGGCCAACGCGCGCGTTTTGCTATTTTCAAGCGTCACGCGAATATCTACTGGACCTAGATCAGTGAGCGCCAAGCGACGCTCGCACGCTTAGTTGTTGCATGTTGGGATAAAAAAATGGCCGCATCAACGGATTCCATCGGCGCCACAAGAAAGGAAAACGTGGTGTGGTAAAAGGTTGAATGCTCAAAATAAACGGCCATATATCTTAATTACAGTGACCTTGACCCGTATATCATCGAATCTTGGTGCTGTAGAAGGGAGAAGTCGTAAAACAGCATAGTTGGAACGGAGTATCGGCCAGCATTATCAAGCTCTCGCGCCTGCTCACGCGTTTGATTTGTAAATGAAAGAGCGTTTGCTTTAGCGTGACGATACCACGAGCGGACCAAGCAGATTGTCCGCGCGCACTCTTTGCTCATGAACGCGTCGCGTCGTACGCAGCGTCGCGTCGAGCGCCACGCTCACGCACAAGCTTTTATATTGTAAACGCAGCCTTTACAACGTAATGCGCAACGTAACCTATATAGATCAGTGATGCAGGAAAGTGACGAGAGAATCGTAGCAACTTGGCGTTGCCATGGAAACATGAATTTAGGCCTAATTTTAAAAATGCAGTTTTAATTTCGTCAGTATAGCAGATAGGCCTAATGGAGAATTTGGTTCGATGGTAAGCCTATTCATTCATGCAACAATGCGACGAGACTTTTAAACGATGCTAAAATCCGTTTGCTTTTATTGAGTGTTACCTTAGGATTTTAATTCGACGATCAAATGTGATTATTTAATTTAGTTACGTCGAAGACGTCTATGAGCTATAAGGAAGTAACGATGTTTTAATTTGCTATGTTATTTAACTAACTTCTCACACTGAATCTAACGTTGTAAACAATGGTCGTCAATATCTTGTACCGTTGCGAAGTTGAAAAAAGCGACGGACGGGCGGACGGACAAAGGCGTTGCAATAGTCTTCTCAGCCGGTACGGCTGTACAGAAGACTAAAACGGCTTCGCCCTGAAGAATAAAGACATTAGAGTTCGTATCTCCATGGAATTCACTGCTGTCAAGGCACAAGAATAAAAACTGATTAAAGTTCTTTGGAACGAAACGAACTATAATTAGAACTCCAATTCCAGGGCGCAAGGATTGTTTTTCTACCTTAATAAGGCCGCTATAAGTTAATTAAGTGGTTCTCGGGAGCGAACGCATTGGATTTTTTTTTCTCAGCGCATGAAACGTTTTTTATGAGATTATCTAAAAATAAAAAAAATAAGTCCGATCACGCATCAGCACTTTCTAACATTACCTGGAGCCGATGACCACATCCGCTCTTTGCTCTATTCACATGAACGCCTCGAAACAAATCTTAGGCTCGGTCAGAGGCATGGAACAACTACAAACTTGGGTCTAAAGAATGACTTTTATAAAATGTGCAACTTTAGCACGCTCATCTTGGAATTAAAACACAGGTACTGTACTCTACAACAAAATTTAAGCTACTGATTTTGTTTTTGTTTGGTAATAAAAAACCAAACATCGCCCGCATCTGAAAAATCACGAATAAAACGTTAAAAAAAAAAACACCGCCTGCTCGCGTCAATTTTTTTTCTGTATCACACCTGAGAACCACTTAGTTATTTTTTAGCGGCCTATAATAATATCAGAAAATGAATACGATTTGTGTTTGAATTGGGCCGTGTGTGTGTGTGTGTGTGGATGTGTTAATTTGTGTATTATACAGGTATTTTTTGTTCGTGATTTGTTTTTCTGTGTTTGTGGGTTTATGTTTTCGTTCTGTTTCGTATGATTGGCTATGTGTTTTTTTTTCATTAAAACATAATCGTATCTTTCTTGTTAAGTGCGTTTGGGTTGCCAGCTTCCAGTTAACAAGGATTGTTTTTATTCATTGGTAATATCAGAACGTGAACGAAATTTGTGTTTTTTTAAGTGAGCCATGACTGTGAGTGTTTAATTTGCGTATTATACAGGCGTTTTGTTATTTGTGATATGTTTTCGTCTGTGTTTGTGGGTTTGTTTCTGTTTTAATTCTGTTCGTGTGTGTGGCTATGTGCATTTATGTGGTATGTGTGAATTTGTTTGCTATGTGTGCATTTTATGTGTAGTACATTTGTAGTTAAAGATGGAGGTTTATGGTTGTTAAAGGCGTTTGTTTTGTCCCATTCCAGGGAACAAGTAATCGCTATTACCTTCTTGTTCCAACAATGAATGGTGAATAAGTTGTTTGAGACGCGTTCGAGAACGACTTATTCGCCACTCACAGTTGGTGCAAGACTGCAATATCTGGCTTGTACCCTACTATCTTTAAACCACGCGTCATTTCATGCATAGACCTGCAGTGTTTAATTGTTGTTATTGACGTACTTAGTTATTGTTATCGTCGCAAACGCATTGTTGCTCGATTCCGATGGTCTCCTTCGCCAACGAGGGAAATAGAAGATTTCAAGGGGTTCAAAGGGTTTAACGAGCGTTAACCACTCCTGGTCATCTGCCCGCAGCCCTAAGGCCCTATGTCTGCAACAGCCAGATTTCCAGGCGGTCACCCACCCAAGTATCAATCCAGCCCAATGCTGCCCCTGGTGAAGATTTCCCCTTCACCCAACAATGAGTATTTCGGTTAGTTTCGTAAAAACAAGACACGCATTTCTAGAGAGTGGCTTTTCTTATTTCCGTCTTTACTGGTGATGGATTTCCCCGTCATGCTATGCAGTTTTCCAAATTTCTGAAAAACTGGAAATATCGAAAAGATTTGTATACGGACCGTACACTTTTTTTTTTTTTAATATAACCTCATCTCATTGGGAACCGAAGAGCCAAAGGAATGTGATTAACTAGCAGTCGTACCCGGCTTCGCCCAGGGTTTTGTTTCACCCGTGGTTGTTTCCCAGTTTTCGGTGGGTATGGACTAAACGTTGACTGCGACAGACAATTTTTCTTGCAGTAATACTCCCATTTTCCTCCCTTCCTCTCCCTTCCTCTCCTTCGCTACACGTAGTTGAATTTTGATGGGTAGTTGTATTAATTGCTGCCCCTCCCTCTCCTCCTGCCAATCCTCCTTTTGCAAGGTTTTGCAGAAACTGATTCGGTCTCCATCCGGAACAACCCCCAAAAAACCACACCTTTTAGGTCAATTAATCATATGCTTAATGGTAATAGACCCATTCTCCCCCCCTCCCAATCTCTGTGGTTATTATAGCATTAGAATGAGAATGCTGAGGGGAGGGGAAACACTCGCACTCTCCACCCCCCCCCCCCCCCCTCCACTCTCAGTCTATCGCTATGGTTTGAGCGATTCGCACCGTTTGAAAGTAAAACCTGTCTTTCGTGTAAGACGTCATTTAAGACTTGCCGCTGAGATAAACAGAGCAAATTATTAGTCGAGGCAACAATGTGCCAATTTCAATTTTTCAAGGCAACAACGTACCAGTTTCGCTGACCAAAAAATGAACACGCTCGCCCGTTTTCATTGTTCGGGTTATTGCGGTGGGGGTTCATGCGTTGTGTCGTTCGTTACTTGGAGGTGTTTTTGATGGTCGTTTGTGGATGAATAGGGACAGACCACCCTCATTCAGAAATTATGGAATCTATTCTGGCGTATTATGGACTTTTGTTGGCCTCCCTGCGGATTACTAATTCAGTCGTAAATATTAATAATTCACTTGACATTTGGCAGTTTCCGTATTTTACTTGTGAGAATCCACCCAAAACTAAAACTGGTGTAAGAGAAGTCGCCAAGTTTCCAAAAAGGGTCGGCCTTTGAAAGTAGTGATACCATTCAACCAGGGAAAGGCCGCCAAGGTTAATCCTATTAACCAAGTTAATCACACCGACTGATAATTTGAAAGTGAAATGCAAAACAAGAACATTGCTACTCGCGGTAGCAGTCTTCAAATTTTCATTCAACGTCCAAAGCATATTCGGTGTAATTAACTTGGCTAATAGGGTTAACCTTGGGGGCCTGTCCCTGGGTGAATGATACCACTACCTTCAAAGGCCGACCCTTTTTGGAAAGTTGGCGGTTTCCCTTATACCAGTTTTGGTTTAGGGGATATCACACCTCTCAAAGGACTCTCACACCGTCTTATCTTTATTTCTCCTTTTTTTTCTGGAGGAATTTTATGTTTACAAATTTTCACATTTGCTATTGCCTAAATTAACCGTTGCATGCGCCAAACTGGCACGGTTTGCCTTATTGTATATCCATGCTTCACATGCGTGAGTTTCTTCAATCCCATTTTTGTGCATACTGGCTAAGAAGCGCTGATTTTCGTTCGCTTCGTTCACTCAGTCAGCGCTTCCCCCTTCAGGTGCTCCACCCTTCTGAGCCATAATATATCCAAAATTCCAACATCCAACCTTAGCTATTATCGGTGTAGGAATAATTAAAGAGATCAGGTAGAAGCTTGGTATAACGTCGTTGGACTGATTCAATAAGTTGGATGTTATTGGTAAGATGAGGAGAGCAAACCGGTGACGCATACTCCAGTTGGTATGATTTTCGCTGTTTTGCCAATGTGTTCATTAATTTTCATTAATGACAGCAACATTTCCTCTGCTTAAGTCTTTCTTAGCTTCGATTACGCAGCCGTGATAACAGGTTGGGGGAAGTTTTTACAAAGCCTTGTAGGTATGGCTCGAGAGCGTCTGAGTTGAGAACTGGAGTTCGTTGGGTCGAATCCAAGAGAAATACAAGCACGTAATAATGGCTTGCCGAATTTTAGCCATTTTAGTGTGGCATTTTTGCTGTTGTTTTCCTTTACTCCCATACAATCCATACGATAGTGGATGAATTTTATTGACATAACGGTAGCAGAGGTTGTGTACGGAATACGGATGGAGTAATTAGAGCTTATCTATTTTTCTCCTTGGCACCAACATATGTCACCACTCTATACCAGACGTTGTTACACATAGTTTATTCACACCTATTGTTAAATATTTTCGTTAAAATTACAGTACGAAGACCTCGTAATTTGTTTTCAGTTCTTTCAACCGTAAAGTGTTGGGGTGTAGCTGTTTCAAGTTGAAAATTATGTGAATGAGGCATGTCGCTGGCATCAATCATAACAACTGAATTACAAGTTTCAGTGAAATGCATTCGAAGCGTACGGTACCAATTGAGAGAAGCAAATTACCAGTTATAAACAAACATCTGCCGCAGCATCCGACGAGTGTACACACCAACAAATACACATAAAGCCACTCACACGAAACAGAATTAAAAGATAACTCACAAACGCAGACTAAACAAAGCCCACACATCACAAAACGCCTGCAAATGCACAAATTAACCGCATCAACACCACACTTGACGACATGTCCCGATTCAAACACAAATTGCGTTCACATTCCGATATTATCATGGAAGTGTTCCCTGGAATTGGAGTTCAAATTATAGTTGGCTTCGTTCGAGTAAACTACTCCGTTTTTGTTATTTGTATCCCTTCGCAGTTGTGAGTAGCGTAGGAATACGAGCGCGCAGCAGTTCTTTGTTCAGCTAATTTATTTATAGTTTATATACAACATTTTTTGTAAGCCACCTGAAAAAATCACGAACAAGTACAGGAAACAAAAATGGTATTGTTGTCAAAAACTCGTAAAATCTCCTAAAAACACTCCTAAACTGAAAACACCTGCTTCCTAAATGCAGCTGAATAAAAACACGTACCTTTTGTGTTTTTTTTTTTATCGGTTTTGAAGAGGCGAAATCCCAACTGGAATTATTTATGGCCTGCACTTGTCATGGGAGTACAACAATTCTGCATCCTATAGAGCAGTGACATTGCCGCCATATTGGCACCAGTACGGGTTTTAGAGGGCATAACTACAAGGTGTACTACATAAAAATGGAGGGAAAAACAACGGAAGAGCGGATTTCTTAGGCTTAAAATGACGTTGTTTTCTCCAACAACAAAAATCGCGCGTTTAAGGTCTAAGAAATCACTCTTCACAGCATCGGCCTCAGTATGACGCCCTTCTGTTTCTCTCCGCAGTGCCCCTTGCAGCTAACCCATTAAGGCTGCAGCATAGAGTTATACACAATAATACTACGTCGTGTCACTGCCCTATTGGGCGATTGCATGAACAACGGGAAATCGCCCAATAGGATACAGACAGGCTGCACACCTGACCTGGCAATGCTCGTATTCTCTTCAAAGATAAACAGATTATATCCAGAATGAACTTGCAAACACTTGTAATTTTATCATCACACTAGCCTGTTGTGCATAACCATACCATGCCTGAAAATAAATCCATTATAGAATATGTCCCTGTAATAAAAAAAACAACTCTGATTAGCTGAGTATAACCCGCCGTCTCCCCGCCTCCCCCCCCCCACGATCCTTATCATAAGCAATAAGCATTAATATGTTCATATTTTAACTTGCACTTTCCCACAATGCATTTCGCCTGCCCGGTGGTATAAATGGTAGGGCTTTTCACTTTCAGCCTCACTTCGAACCAGCATTTGCAAGTGAGAGGTTGGGGGGGGGGGTCTTGTTTTTGCTACCTGTTCTGGCCAGGCTGCTAAACATTCGTCTTTATGTTTTAAAGTTTACCTTTTAAAATTATAGTTTTCCTTGAATTTGACATGTGATTTTTTCTCACTTTTTAGAGCGCTTGACAACGGGATGAATTAAATCCAAAAATTGTGTGCGACCTTTGTATTTATTTGTGCAATTTTAGTAGGCTTTATTCTTTTTACAACCTTACGAGTATTCACGGTTTTAAAAATTTCTGAAACAGTCGTCTCATGGAGGTAGGGGTTGGGAGGGAATGGGGGGGGGGGGGAGACCACGGTTATCCAAATCTGATGGGCAGTTCAGAGTCGGAGTGCGCAGGAAGGGCGCTTGTACCATGTGCTAGGAATGACAGAAGCGCCTTGTTGTTTTACCAGAAACTTGCTTACACGTCCCGTCTGTTAAAGCGATGGCACCTTAGACCTTAGCTAGGGTCTGGGAGATCATTTTGAGCTCTCTAAGCTTTTATTTTTTTTTCCTCGCTCGATATTCCGCAGTAATTTCTGGTTTCGGGAATGAATCCTTTAAAAACACCTTAGCGGCGTTCAAGCATTACGTCATCAAAAATTGGCGATTTTTAACCCCCCCCTCCCTCGTCATCAATTGCTCAACCCCCTCCAGTATTACGTCATTTCTAACTTTACCCTTCCCAAGAGGGGATGTTTTCCCTGTATATCCACAGTTTTTACTACCCCTTTTACTCGGATAACTGTTCTTACGTCATCAATTAGTCAATTAGCCACCCCCTCCCCTCGTCGTCAGCAATCGTCACCAATAGGCGAACCCCTCTCCCCCCCTCCCCTTCCTGACGACGTAATACTTGAATGGGTAATTACATGACACATTGTCATGACACATTGAGAATGACACGGCTTTTCCCCCCTCACTTGTCCCTCACGTTTGGCGATGCCATCGGGGATCATTGTGTCCCTGGTAGGTCTAACCTTGGTGGTAAGGCATTCGTGACCCCAATCCAATACCATCTACCCTTCCTCTACAGCCAGGCTATCATCTTCGTTTTAAACTTTTAAAATCTTCAACTTTTGTAATCTATATTTTTTGTTTTAACTTCGGATGGCAGTTAGTGACCACCAGGTCCTTGCCATTCCGGTTGCGTTTGCAACAACTTATTATTATTACATTCAAGGAACACGTTTTTGGTATTTTCAGAGTTTTAGCATACGTTTTTTTGAGTGTGCAAGGACACACGGCATCCTGGATTACTACCGACGACTAGCCCTATCAAGTGGTGGGGACTTGGACCCATACATTGTTCAAACTGGGTGGGAGAGAAGGAACTTTGTGCGTGAAGGGTGAGGTGGGGTGGTAGGGAGAAACAAATTACGTAAGGAGCGTCAAAAGTGTGGGCAGCAAAAGCACACCTGTGGCTGTGACGAACCTAATGTATGACGAACATAAGGCAGCTGGGTTCTCTTTCTCTTTACTAGTACGACAAATGACGTAACTATCGTTAACCGTATACTTGCAACGTATTATGATGGAAATTGTATTACTAGTAGCTTTTGATATTATCACGTTTTGAAATCTGCAGTGTTATCTTCACATCTTTATCCCAAGTACAAGAAGAAGGTGCGAACATAAAAGACGTTCAATGTGAATTTAGAATATCAATAAATGACGTGGTATCAAGGGGGTTCCACGGGAGGGGCCCGGCGGCCTCCTGCAAGGGAAATAAACACGGCAAAACTGCCGACATTTTTGAAAAAACGCAGTTAAATTACGAAAAAAATGCACGAAAAAGTCGAAAAATCATCCAACGGCACCCCCTTCCTCCAGGATTTTGCTTTGAATCTGGCCTTGCGTGGTATTCTACCGAGTGGCAATGAGAAATGACATTGTATTCAACCACACCCACAGCAGGTTTTCGGAGTTTGGCTAACACTTGGCAAAGGTGGTGCGGGTGAAATAAAGCGACAATGGAAAACGGAAACGGCTTTCAGAATATTGAAACGACGGCACGACACGGCATTATTACGAAACGAAAATTGTGGTGAAACATGTCAATTTTATAATCACGCTGTGGGTGGGTAGAATAACAAAAGGTCACGCACCATCATTAAAGACGTGTTTCAAGTTTAAAGTTAAATGTAACCAGCCATGATTTGCTTTGAATAACCTTGGATACATGTTTTTGCAATTTAAACAAACCAAAAAATCATTTTGTTGTTGATGCTGCTGTTTGTTAGTTTTACTGATAACGATGTTTTCCCCCAAAACAAGTTGGAGGTCATTCATGTTTGTTTCACGCAAATTTAGACACCCCCTCCCCCCCACTCCCCACACGAAAAAAAATTCGAAGCTCCCGAATTCGAGCGCATATCGAGTCCCAAGTTTAAATATTAAAACGGCCCTGAGGTCGCGAATTTGAAGATAAAAGTCTCTATGGTAGCAAATTTAGCAATAAAACCGACCCTAAAGTATAAACAAACGCCCTAAAGTCGCGAATTTGAAAACAAAAGCGTCCTAAAGGCATAACATTTATGAATACAAACAACCTTAGGTTCCAAATTTGAAGATAAAAGTCCTTATCGGCATCAAATTTAGGAATGAAAGGGACCCTATAGGTACAAACAAACATGTTAAAGTCGCGAATTTGAAAACAAACGTGTCGCAAAGGCACACATTTTATGATAAAAACATCTACGGTCCCAAAGTTGAAGATAAAAAAGTCCAGCAGTGGAGCCAGCCAACTCCAGGTAGGGGGGCAATGATTCCCCGACGGGAAGGGAAGGGGGCAAAGAAAATGAACATTTTTCTTATTGAAATATGATCCACTTTAGCAGGGGGCCGGCGTAACCAGCTTGGTGGTCTGGGGGAGCGCTTTAAACTACCCCAGCGGGGTAGGGCCCCGGAAGCCGACGCATTTTACGTTATTTGAGGGCCTATTTTCGGCTTCCCGAGACACGTTTGCACAACACTGTTAAGCAAATTTTGGACGTTTTTCGTAATTTTTTTGTATGTATTTTATTTACAAATTAAATTAACTGGTGAATTTAAATAAAAAATATTTAATATAACGTTAACAAACACTTATAATTTAGGTTTGAAAAGTATGGTTGCTTACTTTTCAAATGGCGGAAGATTCAGATGACGTTCCTGAATTAACTGAGAATTAGTTTTAAATCACGGTGGCGATGGGCTAAGAGGAAAAGAGCTACTAGCAAATTAAACCGCCAACTATTCTTCAACTTTTATTCTTTGCTCGGTTTTTATGGAATTAATTGTTATCTGACTACAACTGACGAAAACTTGGAAGGAAAGCTTTTTCTGTACAAATTTAGCTGACGTTTCGGCTATAACTATAGCAAGAACACACAGTCGGACCTCAAAGGTATACGGCCATTTGCGAACACAGTGAATTTTTTTTTAGTTCTGTATTGGTTAGACGCTGAAGTTGAGTTTGCTTCCTCTTGGTTGGGAGGCCGGGACTCTTGACCACTGGGCTGCTATTGCTCCGTTTGTTTGGGGTAAGCTTTGACCCCTCACAAACTTCGCGTTGTGCGTTGGGCTTTTAAAATCGGGCCTTCTCTTTTTAAAGATAAGGCGTTGGCATCCCAAACGTGTCTCATAAATAAGATGTCTGTTAAATCATGGCGTTGACGGTCTAAGGCAGCACATCAATTTTTAGTTTAGCAACTTACTGTAAACGATTTTCGCTTAGTTCATTGGTATCATGAATTCAAGCTAGAATCCTTAACAAGTTTAGCTTTATACATATTTAGTTAACTTTTTTTGCATTAACTAAGGCAGCTTTTAAATATTATGGAGGTGATGAGGTATCAACAGTAGGACTACTGGCAAACAAAACGCAACTGTATTTTGACCTTTTCCCCCCGAAATTTTTACGAATTTTATGTCGTCATGTAGATTTCGTCTTCCGGCTGTTCCCCGACGACAATCTCGGTTACTCCCCGACGAGGGGGCAAGGCTTCCCCGACTGGGGGTGGGGGGGGGGGGGGCGGCGGCGTTCGCCTTCCCTGCTCCCCCTGTAGCGCCACCCATAAGTCCGTAAGGTACTTAGGAATTAAATTTAAGAATAAAAGCGATCCCAAAGTATAAACACTCGCGAAACTAAACTCGCGAATTTGAAAATAAGTGTCCCTAACGCATCAAATTTAAGGATAAAAGCAACCTATGAAAAATCCCAAATTTGAAGATAAAAGTCCCTGTATTTCCTAAAAAAAAAAAAAAAACAGTATTATTGGCGTCAGCACGCTGTCCGTTTTAGCAGGGAGCTGTGGCGTACATGTTTATATGGGATGCGGAAAGGGACTCCAAATAACGAAACAGAAACTAAGCGTGGGAGCAAACGAAAGTTTATAATATTAGTGATACCAAGAATTTATAAGGTTGGGGTGGAGAATTTGTAACTCTAAAAAGTCACTATTGAAGCGTCCTAGATACATTCCAATTAGTTCCATCAGAGTTTTCAGAGGGCGCCACGTGTTCCATCTGGTAATTTTTGCTCATTTTTCAGCCGAAATCTAACGTAAACTAAATTACAACTAAGCTAAACTAAATAATAATTAAATAACGCTAGTTTTATTTAGTTCAGTTTAATTATAGGCTGAAAACTGAGTAGAAATTCCCACATAAAACTCGTGGCTCCCTCTATAAACTCAGACGGAACTAATTGGCATGGATGTTAGACGTTTCAGAAGAGGTCTCAGTCACAAATTCTCATACCCAACCCTATAAATTCTTGGTGATACGTAGCTTAGATATACTTTAAAAAAAAGCTAAAATGTGAAAAAGGACAGCGAAGAGCAGTGCTTCACATCAAAAAATAAAACCTCAGATTTTTAAGGAGCCTTAACAGGTATGACAAAGTCATTAGTATGAACATACATTACATTACAATACATTTTTTTAAAAACTTCTGCTCACTCTGCCTATACAACAGGCACAAAGTTGGTTTCCTAGTTTATTCGAATATTGTTTTCCAAAGTGATTGTAGACTTTCGGAATAGCAAGTCGACAGCTAGAATCGAAGAAGTTGTCAAGTATCAGCTGAATATGATCGTCATCTCGCGTAGGTACAAAGCTAAACAGCAAACAAACATTAACTGAACGGAACGAATTTGCTTTCAATCAAATAATGGACTAGAAGTGGTTGGGCCAGCAAACGACACAGCCATACCAACTTCTTTTGCATAATGCATAACAGCTTGAAAATATTAATGCAGGTCAGCCCACATGTCAACTAATTACTATTAATGTAATATATAACACCGTAATTACAAGCGTGTAACACGCCCATGCACTCATACAACCCGCACCGTTAAAAATAGGCCTAGTATGTAAATGAACTCTCGCGTAACCCGTATCCTCGTGTAACTCACGGGTAATCTTCAACCTGGAATTTGAAATATCCATATAGTTGACTGAATTTGGCCTTCCAAACAAACAAAAAGTGATTATAGATTCGTCCACGATTTTGCAATGCAGTGCAAAAATAAAATTTGGAAATGTTATGTATTAAATTTACCAGTTAGTACGAAAGAACTGCATTTGGTAGGTCTACACCATTTTCTGAATGTATATATAGAGCAGTGACATTTGCCGCCATATTGGCACCAGTATGGGTTTTAGAGGGCATAACTACAAGGTGCACTACATAAAAATGGAGGGAAAAACAACGGAAGAGCGGATTTCTTAGGCTTAAAATAACGTTGTTTTCTCCAACAACAAAAATCGCGCGTTTTAGGTCTAAGAAATCACTCTTCACAGCATCGGCTTCAGTATGACGCCCTTCTGTTTCTCTCTGAAGTGCCCCTTGTCGTGTCACTGCTCTATACGGCTTGATACATTACTTCACGGCGACGTGCGTTTTTAAATGTCTGGTTACCATAGTAACAGAAGTCAGCATTCCGCCAACCAAAGCGTGTTACGCCGTTCTGGTTAGGCCTATAGAGCAGCGACAAGTTACGTCATATTGGCTACAAGAAAGATCCCGGCAAGGGGCACTAGATTGAAATGGTGGGTTAAACAACGGCACTTCTGTCAAGCCAGTGCTTTGAGAGTGGATTTCGTAGGCTTAAAAAAACCGTTGTTTTCTCCAATCCCTATGCTGCTTAGGTTGTAATTGGAAAATAAAGATTCCAATTGCTTAAAAATGTCAGCAACTGCCAACAAATCGACAAAAATCGCGCGTTTTAGGCCTAAGAAATCCAGTCGAAATCGAAAAGTGACATCTGTCGGCATTAATTTCTGAGCGTTCTAGCAAAACAATGGCGATCTCCGTGTCGTGTTTTGGTGATGCAGTAATTAAATTGTTATATCGGACGTAAGTAACGTATTCTTACCGCAATTCTTGTGTTTAGTTATTGTGTAAGTGATCCAAAAGTCAAACATGCATGTCAAAATGGATGTAATTGCCCTTTAAGATTCTGTAGGGTGCCAAGCTGAAAATCTTGTGCATTAAAGATAGCGGACAAAATGGCGCAAAATGACAACTTTTATCTCAACAATTTTTCTGTACCACTAACAGTTCTTGCGTAATAGGCCAAAATGGCAAATAAAAGAGTCAAGATACGGGCGCCATTTTCTTCCGCCATCTTTAATGCCCAAGGTTTTCAGCTCGGCACCCTACAGAAACGTAAAGTGAATATTCTTTTGAGTAAGTTCCAGCAATAAAATGCTTTACACCCCTCCTTTCTAGGTTCACTCAAAAAAATGGTTAAATTCCACAGGACTATTTCACGGCGAGTTACTTTCGGTTTCGGTTTAGTTTGTGGTAGATCGTTGGGGAAGCAATACTAGTCATGGAGACGACAGTAGAAAATACCATTCCTACAAATTCTTCGTACCAACAGGAATTGTGAATTCAAGCGAAAAACCATTGCAATACAATTAGGGCGTATTATACAAGTTGAAGTTTTATTTTAAAGTTAATGTTTAAAGGTACATTCGTCCCAACGCCATTTTTCTCGATCCTTATCCTATAACAGCCACGCGCAGATCTCCATCCACGCATGTTACCGTCGGACCATTTCGAGGCGTTTCATCTGTATGTGTGCATGTACTAATTTTTAATCGTTTGCTAATAATTGCCATGAGATCAAAAACCTAAAAGACTAATGCGGTAGAAATTAAAATTATTTATGCCAATAGATCGCAGAAGAAAAATTATAAGAAACTGGCGTAGAAAATTATAAAGTGTGATGTTAAAATACGAAAATCTTTCCCGTTTGCGATGACACAAATTTTGCGTTCATGCTGTTTTGTCGACTACCCCCAAGGCCAACTGAGATAGTAGCTGCGTCCCTCGCTGCGTTCCAGCTA
>JAHWFP010205838.1:0-15452 GCA_023313725.1 Lithobius niger | reverse complement strand
GAAAGGATTCAAGACAGAGTTGCAAACTGTATTCATCTGGCCTGAGTTTTGGCACCAGAAAATGATTACAGTGAATAAATAGTATCACTAAGTCTAACTTCATGAGTTTATTTCAGACTTGAACTGCTTTGCTACCTTCGCTTCGCAGCAGCACTAACACCAACTAACTAGCACGTACCCACGACGCGAAAACCAGACAAACGAAAAATACAGTCGTGACCTGCCCTGGGAGACAAATCCCTGCTCTTCAACGCACAAGTAACACAACTCGCAATTAACTGTGTGCAAGTAGAATAATTTTAATTCGAGTCGAGCCAAGCCGAGTTTGCAAAAAATGAATCGAGTATCGAGCCGAGTTAGAGTATTAAGTGAACACAGTTATTTTGCAAGTGTCTTTTATTTATTAGTATAATAACAACTAAGATGCTGCTTAACGGACTGCGTGGGTCAACGTGTACAAATGGTTTTCCAGTTTTTAGAATATAACTTCAAAATGGTTTAAGCTAGTAGCTTTTAATTTACACTACCTGAAGGCTCTCATCGAGACAATGAATTTGGCATATTTGAATGTCAAAATAAGTTATCGCATTTTCACCGGATTCGAGTTTTCCAATGGATGCAAGCGACGAGCAGAGTTTGAGTACATGTTGCATACTCGGCTCGAATTTTCCGAGTATCGCACATCCGAGTTGGATTCGTTTCACTACTCGGGCAAAGGTACAATATATAGACTCGACATCATCGGTGGTCATGCTAAAAAATCCTGAACACAAGGCCCTGATAAACACAACTGCAACCGATCACGACTTGCTTAATTCACTGCAAGGACTGCCTGAATTTAAAATTCTGGTGAATCGACCAAACTTGGGACAGCTGCGGTTTCCCAGCACACGTCAAGTCGACCGGTATTAGATCGCCAACTGCAGGGTTTTAACCAAGATGGCAAACCGGAATGTCTCTGCCTCCACCGTGGCCATCGCCTTGTTTACCACTGCTTTTCGTGCAGTGTACGTATCATAGAAGTGATCTAGTCTCATCACGCGCAATGGTACTAACCCGGACATCTATAACATATCAATCATGCAGCTTCGCACAAGTACACTGACCTCCGCCATTTCCGTTTGTTTCAAATTGGGCACTCTCGCCTGAACTGTTACCAGAAAAAATAACAACATCAGATCCACCATTGACCTAACCAAATCTCATGTTGGAGCATGCTTTTCCAACCAACACCATAATCCAACCATATCACTTCCTGCCCACGGCAGGTATTTCCCTCCATTCCACATATCACAACCAATGTGATGCGGCCACGTCGCCTACCGTTTTCATATACGGCCTCTGACTCAGCCCTCTCCTATATCCTCTCTCCGACTGACTTAACCAATCTCCGAATTTCATGAAAATTCACTCAAGCCTGGACCACCGTCAAACCATTCACAATGCCATTTGCATTTCATTACCGAGCAATTTGGGTAATTTTAGTACACGGCCTCATACTCAAGGCCCATTCTGTGTATTTTTTTTCTCAGACCGGCTCCAACCATATCTCTGAAATTTCCTGAACACTCACTTGAGCCCAGTCCGCCTACAAATCATTTGCATTTCATTACCCAGAAATTTTTAATACACGGCTTCTCTCCTGGCCCATTCTGTGTATTTAAGGCTGCACCGATACCGATACTGGATCAGGTTGGTTGCCAATATTTGTGGTACCAGTATCGGATCGATATCGACAACTTTCACTGAAATATAACTCTGGAACCATTTGAGATAATGCCATGCGGTTTGCAGCGTTTTGTTCAGGAAATCACCGAGTATCTTCCTAGCTATATTTTAACTGTTGGTTACTAATTTAAATTTTTTTATTTTAATAATTGTTGGAACTTTTGAGGAAAATTATACCACTGATAAAAAATTAGGGATTAAACTTTACATATCGGTACTGGCAACATTTTTTAAAACTGCATCGGTATCGGATCAGTAAAGTTGGCATTGGTGCAGCCATAGTATTTTTCTTTCTCACCATCACATCCCCCACACGGGATTGCCAGTTCCTCGCACCCATTTCCTGGTTAGGCCTAACGCGTATCTGCCTTTGTTGTGCTCGCCTATTTCCTACGTACTGCTGCCATTTCCAAATAGGTTGCCACTGTAAATTCCATAAAACATTCAATAATCCGCTCGTAACACCTTCGGCTGCTTCTTTTATGGAATTCACTTCGTGTGACTACTGTGAACCAACCCACAGTGCAGGGTTTCTGTTGTCTTCTGTTGTCAGCTTAGCGAGGAGGATCTTGAGCCATTTGTAAAGCATTCCCTTTCATTGATTACCTAGTTTCTGTTCTCTCTCCTATAATATTTTGCCCTTAATCTCTACCTTATATTTTAATTAGGCTCGGATCAGAAGTTCACATGCCTTCCGTTGCCCTACCATAATTAATAAGGCTGCACCGATACTAAACCGGTTTTAAAAATGCTGCCGGTACCGATACCGATATCGATATCCAAAATTGTGTCCCCAATTTTTCATCAACGGTGTAGTTTTCTGAAAAAATCCAATTATTATTTTTAAGTAGTAACAACAGTTAAAACATAGCTAGGAAGATACTCAGTGATTTCCTGAGCAATCTTGTAATCTCGAACGGTTCCAGAGTTATCAATATTTCAGTGAAAGTTACCGATACCACAAATATTGGCAGCCAATTCGATCTAGTATCGGTATCAGTGCAGCCTTAATAGTTAGTGCAGTGAATTTGTATTATTAAATATGTTATATTATTATTATATCCTTCATAGGTATCTTGATAACCTAATAAATTCCGAGATCGCCAAGCTAACCTCGCTGTTGGCTGAAAAACCATGTCGCTCGTGCAGCAGTAAAAGAAACAGTGAAAAGGAAGCACGAGGAAAACATCGGAGAGAACACCACGAGGTACACCACGTGGGTGACGTAAGTTTTCATAGAATTAAGGATAATCAGATGCAAAGTGATTAGCTCAAATGTGCCGCGGTCAAGGGAGGCATTCTGTTTGTAACACAGTAGGAGGAGTTCGAGAATGATGATGTGGACACGATTACTCATTATGTTCCTTAGTTTACTGTACCAGTGGAAATCCCGTCATAAATGACGGGGAATAGGAGGGGGGTGTTCTGACCCCCCTTCCCCTCTCAAGATATAAGACTTTATAAGCCTACATCTTATAAGCATATTTTTCAGTACTTTATGAGTCACCGTGTGTTTATATATTAACACAATAATTGCCGTAACAAAACATGCGTTAGTTTTACAATCACAAATTAGCCAATGCGTGGAAATGGAAACGAAGGCGACATTTGTTTGCAGTATAGTTTATCAACTGAGGCATATCTTCTGATAATTTGTTATCCTGTACGTAATAATACCCAACATCCTCAGACTTAAAAGAGGTAACAGTCAGGAAGAAATGAACATTTACCCTAATGTGATCCATAACTCTCTGAAAGTCCAGCGGCTTGTCTTTTCCTTCCATGGCAGCCGGATCTAAACCATCACCACCAAAAATGAACTGCACAATATCCCCCATGGAATTGCGAACCGTTCCATCATATTGAGAACAGAGATCTTCAAGTGACTGAAAAAAGAAGCATATCAAGCTTTTTTAAAATCAGTCAAAGTACGCACTACTACAACTGAACTTCTATTGAAAAATATATAAACAGAGGACGGATACAAAAAATGCTGTACCTGGTAAAAAATATATACTGTATGTCGTAATTGCAAGCAAAATAAGGTTAGAAATTAATTACGCAAACTTGGTGCATATTGCTTAATCATTGTCATAGAGGTCGAACTATTCTGTTGCACTACAGAAGCAGCTCCTGCAGTGCAAAACTTCATGTCATTGTTTAATTATTCGCGAACGACATATGACCAGACTTGTGGTTTCGCCAATTGGAACAGCCTAAAAAGAGATGACAAATGGCAGTGTCCTTTCTAAAATATTTAAAGCTTAAGTTTTGACTGCATTTTTTGTTAAACATTGGATGTAGGCTTTTAGAAATCAAACGAAGCACAACAGAACAACATGTGGTGTTCATCACAAATTTTCTTGTGGTTAAAGTAGAAGGATACATTTTGATTTTTTCACTATAAACAGCTTTTTGACAACGTCCGCAGATCTTGGGGTGACAACCTGCACCTTTCTCAAACTTAGTAAATTTGACCCCTGACTACCCAACACTGCTACCCGGTAAACTCAAACTATCTTCGCCTTCCTCTCCTGTCTCCTGTTAACTTCACCAAGGTACGACAATGAAACATCTGATGTGAGTACTACCGTAAACGCTTGGGCAAACTCCCATCTTCGGGTACGCGCCCAGTACTAGCTTTTTCATGCCAGTTTTACCTACGCTTCAACTCGGGTAAATGCCAGCCCACTTTAATTTTAATTATCAGTGGAGGAACGTAATGAAAAGGTGAAAAGTAACAATCGCTGTAATTCACGGTTACAACACACGTTTCATGCCAATGCAACACCACTACCGGGTATGCATACATGCGGTTTCCACTTGTGTACTACTGGCAAGCTGTTGTTAGTTCGAGTGGGTCAAGTAATGACGTCACAGTATTAAACGAAACTTACGGTAGCAAAAATAATGGTGGAAACTAAAACTGATTTTAAACAATAACAATCTTGATAGCTGCAAGCCTGCAATACGTTTTAGAGATTTGTGTTTAACCTATCATTTGGCTTTTAAAACAAAGACATCATAGTTTATTTTTATTTTTATTCAGAAAAATTAATAAAATATTGCTTTACTGTTCTGCAGTGTCGTTACGTTTTACACTCGGGTAAATGCCCACTTGAATATAACGTTGAATTTTACAAGCACATCCCCTACTTCTAATGGAGATTTATCACATAGTTGGGAGCGGGGGACATTTACCCAATTGTTTATGGTAAAGCATTTAAAGCATTCCAGCACAAATGACTGCCAAGATACTGAAAGACAATCTGTACATGGTAATATAACGTTCAAACTATGCAGAGCAACCAAATAGTTACGACGAGTCCCAACTCTTTTCAGATGACTGACCGGCCAGTTGTTGCAGTCTTTCGAAAATCATTGGGATTCATTACTCATACCTTGTAACTCCTAGCCTACCTAGGCAGCCTTACATCTTTGCATGTAAAGTCCACATCCAGAAGTGTTGTTCAGCTCATGACCAACACTCACGGGCTGCAACTAATTTTTGTTCTAAGCCTGGATACAAAATAACAATAGTTGCATACTTTCCCCACTCATATTCAAGTTTGGAAATGCGGTGGGACCTAGAATTCAGTTGGTCTGTGAGCCTCTCTTCTGAGATAAAGCCTCACCCTCTTCCACTGGAACGAGACCAAGTAGTTTTACTAATTCTTACCGTCTTTCTCTGGTTAAGACTTTTGTAAATAATTCTGTCATAGTTTCTCTTGGTATTGATGTGTTCAGTTCTGACCTCCTCATTCTGAACCCCTTCTCTTACTTCTAGGCCTATTTGGAAATCCTGCCCTGTCAACGTAGTCTTCTAAGGCGTTCTTTTTTGGTTCATGGTTGATTCCCTAGTTGGCTGTTCCTTTTACGTACATTAACAGTATTTTTATACAATCGACTGTTGACTGTTCCTTTTAAGTACATTAACAGTATTTTAATACAATCCAGTGTTCCTCTCCGGGCTTTGAACAGAATTTGTTACGCTACTAGCAGGTACTCTGGCGCATTTAACACTATACTGGACCAGCACACTCCGTATCAGCACTTAATAAATTTTTTGCACTGAATAAAATTTTGAACATTTTTAGAAGTATTCAGAGTTGATATAGCATGTCCTAGGACCGGTCTAGTGCTAAATGCACCAGAGCATCTGCTAATAATGTCCACCATATCGAATTTACCTCCTGCATTACAGAAGAGAAACATTAGATTGCGTCAAAGAGTGCTAAGGTTAGTACAGCAGCAGCCAACTACGGAATCAACCATCAACCACACAAGAAGTTCGGAAGCCTATGATCGAAGACACCAAAAACCCACGATTGGATTTGTCCTCGCATAGGAGGATCACCCGTGGTGTGGTGCTCTGTAAACCAGTTGAGCAAAGCGTCATCCACAACTAATCAAAATATGATGTTGCAAAAGAAAACTACTGTGGATACAGAGACTGATGGCGAGATGGACAGAAGGATAGGATGTATATACGCGAACTGTAATATGATGTTACAACCTAGAACCGGGATGGCGAACCTATGGCACGCGTGCCAAAGGTGGCACGCAGGGGCTTTTCTAGTGGCACGAGAGCCTTTCGAAAAAATAGTGCACAATGACATATTTTTTCCTAAGAAAATAAACACATATATAAGTTGTTACAGCACGGCAGCTTTGACTTGCTTTCCTCCCTTACTCTTTTCTCTTTACGAACAATGGTAGCAGTCCAATGCTCATGTGGCATGAGCGAATTGCGAGACTCACGGACTGATTGCATGCGGTATATAGCATGTTCAAGAATTGAAAGATGTAGAATAAAAGAAATTGAAAAGAGAGAAGCTTTTGTTAAATTTCTTTAATTATTTATCATTTAGCCTCAACGCAGGAATGGGCTGTAAAGAAAATACTACCAATAGCAGACAGACTTATATTTCATTGTTGGAACAAACTTTTTTGCTACTTTGCCGCCATGAAAAAGTTCGTGTTTGCATTATTAGCGACCCCTGAGTCCAGCTACTACTCTGAACAAATAGATTCGCGCATGAACACTATTCAGCCACACGGAATCTCTCCCTGGAAGACAATAGCAAGGCATGCATCAAAATGAAGCTATACGAACGGCACATTTAAAAATTAGGATATGCGAAACAAGAACAGAAGTCACACGGATACGGCACGCACTGTATGTTTTGTAAGCTAATTTTTGTTTTATTGGCACGTATGTAAAGAAAGGTTCGCCATCCCTGACCTAGAACCTATAAAGAATGTGCAAGACCCTGACCTGAACACACAGTCTCGACACGTAGTGCCATGATACCATGTAGTACATACAAGAAGCGGCCCATAAAGAAATCCGAACTGAAAATGCCAGTATCATGAGAAATTTAGCAGAACTTATTTGCAAAGGACATTTCCATGCCAGAGAGACACACTCGGAATTAGTAGAACTACTAGGTGTCGTTCCAATGGAAGAGGACAAGTCTGTCTTAGAAGAGAAGCAGACAGACCAACAAAATTCGAGAACCTCATCGCATCCCCAAGCCGGATCGAGATTGGAAGATTTTGTTGGGAAAGGACGAAACATTGTTATGTCTGTGTCCAGGCTTAGAAAACAACAATGAGTTGCACCCCATGACTGAGGCTAGAACTTTCGCGTTACGAGTAACTGGATCCGATGATGCTGTAACGACAGTAACAACTGGCCAGCCAACCCTCTTATAAAAAGATTAGACTCATTGCAAAGATAGGGACAAGGCCTTACTCCATGTCGTCCGTTTTAATGTCAAAATACAAATAAGTACACATAGAAAAGTAACCATATGAACAAAACAACAATTAATAAGGGAAGAAAAATAAAATATGTATATAAAAAAAAATATATGAAGACACAACCCACAAAGATCCATGAGGTCCCAAAGAACTCCACTCGTACAAAAAAAAAACAAAAAAAAATACGAACAAAAATAAAACAAATTGCACTTTGAAACGATAAAAAAACACAAATACAAAAACCACAACTGCAGGTCGGTAAGCATCAAGCACACAGCAGAAAACCAGATCACAGCCTGCTGATGTATTCATCGAGGGATGCCGTAGCAGGAATGGTCTTAAGAATTGAGGCGGCATACTGGTAAGGCACCAAGTTGCCACTTATATTGATTATAATTATTTGCACTCAGCATCCTCCAAATATAACCACATACTGGTTGTGTTTTACTTTTTCAGAAACATAGCATCCGTTTATAACAGGGTATTTTGAACAACACATAGGTTTTTCTAACAACCTCTTTATAAACAGTCGGTCCACGAGTCGTCAGTCCTACAGGATTAAAGTTATAACAACCACTGACGGATGCAGTTGCTACTACGTAGGCTTCTCTGCACTGCAGGCTTCATAGAACAGCTTTTAGTTACGTTGCAAAGTTCAGTGGGCAAGTTGCCTTGAAGTGGTGTCGTTTAGATCTGTTAATTTACAATACAGATGGAAGTTTGCTCGATAAGTAACGATTTTGGTCCTATTAAGCGTGGAAAGAGGGTCATAGAAGTACAAGTCATATTAAAGTTTAACTGTAGTATGAAAGTGCGTTCAGAAGGTACGGTATGTTTAGAGAGGAGAAGGATCGTACACAATCTTTAGAAGGCATGTTTAGATTTTGGCCTTTCTAGAAGGTCATAGAAGATATTAAGGTTTAACTGTAGTATGAAAGTGTGTTTACGAGGAAGTCACAGATTTAAAATGAAGTGTCACATTGTCACTCATCTTTAAATAGGACGAAACTGCTGCCAATACTGTGTCAGTGCGATGGCATCCCAGTCCAAATATTTTTAAAGAACAGTGGGTACAAATTGTCCGTAGTATCGGCTAGTGAAAATAGGACGCATATGCAAGGGAGCAGTGGTAGCAAGAAGTGATTGATTGATTAATCATTAACTCCATCTACATGATGTAGCAGTTATGGCCTTTACTGTTGGTTGCCATCACTAAATGAAACACGACCTATAGAAAATATTGCTTGAGACGGAACAGGAGTGAACATTTCAACGTCAGTATTTCACTGTCCTTCACTGCACTAATCTTAAGTAAACAAATAATACTTATTAATTTCATATTGACCTTTTAAAAATGTAAAGCACTACTGAACATCTACTTTATAATCGGTACCCAAGCGATTGTGTGGATTAAATGGCACACCCTGTATTGCTGGATAACGAGACAAGCTTGCCATCTGTTGGGGGAGCGATGCAAGCTTTTAATCTTTCAAATTTGGGCAATTTAGCCACTAAATTAAGCAATTTAAGCCATTTACTAGAGGTGTGCGAGTAGAATAATTTTAATTCGAATTGAGCCGAGTTGAGTTTGCAACAGAAGAGACGAGTATCAAGCAGAGTTCGAGTATTTGATTAACCCATAACTGCCTGAAAGAACTTTCAGACCCCTTTTTTTAGACTCCATACGGTACTTGGGTCGGTTCTCGGATTTGAAACGGCATTCTCTTGGTTTGGAGCCGACAACGCTGACCACTGGGGTGTGACTGCCC
Source organism: Lithobius niger (assembly GCA_023313725.1). Lineage (NCBI taxonomy): Eukaryota > Metazoa > Arthropoda > Chilopoda > Lithobiomorpha > Lithobiidae > Lithobius > Lithobius niger. Next base: position 6,189 of record JAHWFP010205838.1, on the reverse strand, counting down.
GCTTTGCTCGGGGTCCCCGGGGACCCCTCACAAAGCTCGTGCTGGGACTTAGTTTTTCACTGTTGTACGTTGAAGGCGTACGTTCGTATCTAGGCGGTTATGGGTTAGCTGAGGGTTGAGAAAATAATTGATTGCGACCGTTAACACACTTATTTTGCAAGTAACTTTTTTTTTATTTGTTATGTAATAACAACTAAGATGCTGCTTAATAGACTGTGCGGGTCAACATCTACAAATAGTTTTTCAATTTTTAGGATATAATTTTAAAATGGTTTGAGCTAGTGGTTAATTTGCATCAACGAAAAGCTTTAGTTGAAACGACGACTTTCGCCAAAATCGGTCAAAAATTGGCGAAGTTCCGCATTTTCACCAGATTCGAGTTTTCCGAGCATAGATACAAAAGACAAACCGAATTCAAGTATACATTGCGTACTCGGCTCGAGTCTTTGATACATTCGTATTAGTACAGTCTTAGTTTATAGAGGGTGCCATGTGTTTTATGTGAGAATTTCTACTCAGTTTTTAGCCTAAAATTAAATAAACTAAACAAAACTAGCTTGTATTCAATTATTATTTAGCCTAGCTTAGTTTTAATTTAGTTTACTTTAGATTTAGGCTGAAAAATGAGCAAAAATTACCAGATGGAACACGTGGCGCCCTCTGAAAACTCGAACTGAACTAATAGGGACGAATCTAACGTTTTTCAATAGGGACATTTTAGAGTTACAAGTTCTCCTCCCAAACCCTATAAATTCTTGCACATACCTACCGTTAACTAAAGGGAAGTACTTTGAAGATAGTAACAAATTGCTTGTTGTATAGAATTCTTCTACAGAAAATCTTAATACAGCAGCGAACTATCAGTAAACTTATGTACAAATTACTGATATGAAGTGTCAACGAAAATAATAAACGAAAACATAAACAAACTTGGACTTTTATTTACTGTCGGCGTTTTTCAAAATTGTAGACAATGAGTTATTTCTTTTTAACCCCCCACAACAGCAATGCACAATCGCTGTGTTTGTTTTGTTTCAGTGAGCATTATGGAAAAAACATTTACTTTTGTTTTCTTGTTGGCGACCACTTTATCAGAAAACTTGACTTTTGTCTCTAATGGCAATTTAATTCTCGCCCCGGGCACAGGTTACTGCACTTGTGTCATAATGGACAACAAGACAGTAATCATCAAGCATGGCTCAGGAAGCAGCACCCAGCATGCCGCCCAAAACACACACCCTGTAGATCCGCTCGCCCACTCGTTACTTCCGTAGATGATCAGTACTTATTCAGAGTTGAAATACACGAAGGTAAACTCAAAAATTTTAGTCATGACAAGTATTATCTAAGATTATTAAAATTTATCTAAAATTGCTTCATTATAAACATGGTTTTAGTATGTCAATAGATTCTTCAAAACCCAAAAAAGTGATTGTTTTACAGAGCCTTACACGGAGGTTCGTTGTATAAAAGGATTCTCATAATTTAATCGGCATGTAGCCAATCCAATATACTATGAAGGAAGTCAATCAAATATTTACAAATTCTTTGTGCAGAGAAAAATGTGTTATTCGGAGGTGCGTTAGATCAAGAGTTCTAACATATCCTATGATCCAATTCCAATAGAAAATAACATCTTGAACTATAATCTGTTAATACTAACTGAAGTGACATCTCACCTTAACTAAACGTCTCTGCATGTAACCAGTTTCAGCAGTTTTAACTGCTGTATCGACCAGACCTGAAAGAAATCAAAGTATGTTAAAATTATGTGCGTTCTTCATTGAATTGAAGATATTTTCGGTTTCTTAAAGGAGGCACAAGAAGCCATATATTTTGTTATGAATTTTTCCAGCGACTTCTTTATTTTTAATGGACCAACTAATAATATTAAAAACTACGATGAGTGACTTGCTTTACGTACAAGAGTTCAGTTGTTGGGATATTGCATAAGCATCGTGCCTTTAACCTACATATTATGAACAGTAGCTTTCAGAAGCTTGGTTTATTGGAACATCAAAATCTGCCAATTTTTGGGAAAATTACGGGAAAAAATCTCCAAAATACCAGTATTACCTGGTTGATTTTGGTTTCTGTTGCCTGTTGAAAATATTCATTACCTTTTTTAAAGCATTCTCCTTCTCGAAATGCTGTTCAATCTAGAGAAAAACGAATATATCCTACCGCGTCGCTACCCACTACGCAGGTTTCCTGCGCAGCCTCCTTATATAAAAGTCAAAACCTCTATTGTACCCAGATGGCAACAAGAGGGGAGGAGAAAGGGGCAAAGGTAATGTATATATTTTCAACAGGCAATAGAAACCAAAATCAACCAGGTAGTACTGGTATTTTGGAGTTTCTAGTTGCCTTGAAAATATCCATTACCTTTTTTAAAGCAATCCCTAGACTTTGTCAAGGCGGCGGGCGCCATCTGACTAAAGTTCACTCGGGTAGCGACCAGTTCCCTACACAGAATCTGAGTGTGCAAAGGGGTTAGAGTATCCGTTGGGCGTCGATGATAGGCCCGATCCTATATAGTCCTTCAGCTTGATGGGACATGTCCCGAAGGTAGTGGGACGTAAAGACCGTGGGGTGCCTCCAAGAGGCTGCTTCCATAATGTCGGTAATGGGAATGTTACTATAGTGTGCCCAAGACGTGGAAATTGCACGAAGTTCGTGGGCTGTGACCTTGATTCCTTCTGTTGCACAGCTGATGTAGAGTCCGTCGTATGCTTGAACGATGACAGTTTTAAGCCAAGTGGCAATTATGCGAGATGAAGTTGTGCCAATTTTATTATTGAATGGTAGGAATAGCTGGGCACGCCCTCGGCGAACCGGTTTGGAGGCCTAAAGGTAAAATCTGATTGCTCGAACCGGGCATAGGGATCGTTCCTCTTCATCACCTTAGATGATGGAAAGGGAAGAAATTATGAAGGGCCTTGTACGTTCGTCTGGTTTCTTGTGTCTTAGCACGGAAAGTTGAACTTGGAGTGAGGGTTACGCCGGTGTAGTTGTCTAAGAAAAAAGTCTTTTTCTGTAGCAGATAGTGCCTGTTGTTCACAGCATCAGAGGCAAGTGGCCAGAGCCACAAGAAACACTGTTTTCCTTGTGAGGTGGCTGAGTCGAGAGGAATCCATAGGTTCGTAGGGTGGGGATAAGAAAGCTGTTAAGAAGATGGACAGGTCCCATAAGGGAAATTCCCACGGCAGGCTTCGCAGTGGGGGTCGACGTGAAATCTTTGGTTTGAATCCACTCAGAATGATTGACAGAATGATGGGATCCAAAGTTACCGATTGCCAAGCTTTAGCATAATAACAGCTTGTGGGGGAGAGGTAATGTCAATATGTGTTGTGATTGCGAGCGGGATCGTCAGGGGGATCGACGCCGGCGTTGATTGGCAGCAGGGGATCGTCCCAGGGATCGCGACGGAAAGGGCGATGAGGACCGTGGGACGGGAACCGAAGCAGATGACGTATGTTTCTTTATGTCCCCGTTTTCTTTGGGGGGATCCGGATGAAGGGGTTCGAGGTTCGTGATCGTTGAGTCCGATTGGGACGTGGGTTGCGAGAAACGTCCAGGTGGGGCGCAGCCTTAGGGATGAGTCCTCTAAAAAGGCAATCCGATTCATGGATGGGTTGGTTCCTCAGGAGGTGGCATGTGGAATCACGAAGGTTTGGCAACGTGTTGAGCGCGACTTCGTGCAGGAGCAGCGCGGAGTTAAAGAGAGCGCTAGTAAACCAGTTCATAGCATGACAAGTAGCGAAGCAACCCTTCTTGAAGACTTGATTAATAAGGAACCCTAGTTGACGAGTGTCGTCAGGTGGATCGGTGTAAAGACGTTCGCAGAGAGCATTGGCTGCTGTGGTGAGGACGTCTGCTTGTGAGGCGGCACGCAATCCAAGGCGTAATAGGCGATCGTTGTCTCGTAGAACAAAAATGGGAACCGCTGCTCGTCGAGGGAGGAATAGAGCTGAACCGAAGTCAAGTTTAGTGTCTGCAGTGAGGAATTCTGATTCAGGGTAAGTATCGAAGTTACGGGGATTCGCAGTTCCCTCTCCTATAGGTCGAAAGAAGGAGACTCACAGCCTGGTCTGGGTGGTGGTGGTTCCTTATCCAACTCAAGGGGTGCTCCATTCCCCATGATGATCCCACCATTCAGCAAGAGGGTCGTGAGAAGTGTAGTCGATTGTCCCAATAGTGGTGGCTGATGAGGGGCTTGGTCTCTCAGGCCAAATCCATATCCTGTGACGAGTCCCCTATTTTTGCAGGAGGCGTCAGTAGTAGCACTGGGTTTGTACAGAAATCAATCGGGAACGATCCCTTACACTGTCTTGAGGAGATCAGGGAGAGGAATGTCAGAGGGATCGGGACCACCCAAAAAAGGTGGTTCCTGTTCTTGTAGGGATGGGTTCGGTGAAAAGTAAGTCTCGAGACTCATCCCTTGTCGATGGCGGGTCTTGAATGGGATCGTCAACCGGAACCGGGATCGCAGGTAGGGAACCGGTAACCTAGTGAGATGGACCAGCTGCTTCAGGACAGTGTCGCTTCGGGACGTTGGCAATCCAATGTGAGGTGTAATCAGTAACCGGTGGCAACTTGCGTTTGAAGGTGCGAAGAGAATAGTCCATAAGGCTGTGCACTTGAGAACTGGAAAAGGGACCGCTAGCGCATGGTGGGGCAGAATGAATGCTCTGGGAGGAACGTGAAGACAGGTCCAATGGTACTAGTCGAGCAGAAGAGGAAGCCTTCTTGGCAACAGCTCTGCGGGACTTGTAACTCGAGCCGAGCATCCTCCTTTGCATGAGCGAGTTCTCACTGAGGGAACGTAAGTCACGTTTGGGAGCAGGCTGACTGCAGGGAATCGGAGAAGAGTAACCGTGTCGTATGGTTGCAGGGGAACCGAGGGTTCAGAAAGAAAGGGATTCTCCAAAGGTAATTGGGAATTAAGAGGTTCATGATCCGCAGTGAGTTCTAAGACCTCAACAGCTTCAGAAGCCGGTTGCGTCGAGGGAACAGGGGAGGAGGAACGAGGTGGGCGGATCGAGGGTCCGTCCTTGGGAGTGCCCTTCGTTCTAGGCATGACGGGCAATCGAAGAGTAGTCGGGAACCGTAGAGGCAACCGGCAATCGGAGGATAATCGGGAACCATGTGGTAACCGGGAACCGAGTTCTTCGCTCCGGAGCGATGTAAACAGCGTGCGTCGTAGAGAAGAAAAGGTGAGCCTAATGCTCCGCTTCGGTTTATATATGAGGAAGCTGCGCAGTAAGATGCGCAGTAGGCAGCGACGCGGAAGGATATCTTCGATTTAAGTTCTCTAGATTAAACAGCATTTGGAGAAGAGAAATGCTTTAAAAAAGGTAATGTACATTTTCACGGCAACTAGAAAAACAACTTTATACCCTATCTACGATAGCAGGTAAGGGCCATCATGCTTTGAAGCTGGGAAGGTGGTAGTGTTCGCGAAACAAAAGTATTTTAATAGATAAAAATGTCAACTCACTCAACTGTTTTTGATGAACGTCGGCGAATTTTCAATCCAAATCATGGATCTTCGTCAGGCCAAAAAAATATTTACATTATTTACACGACATCTGGAACACACACTTTGACTACATCTAGGCTCCTTCGTCTCTGCAGTGTTCGTTTGATTTTGAAGTTTTATTGCTTTATTGCCCCTGTTGTGATTGGGTCAGTTTTGGGGTCAGTTTTGGTGCTTCGTGCTGCTACGGTTTTGTGGGTGATGGGAAGGAGAGCTTTGATTTGGCCGAAGGCACCTTTAGTTAGGTTGCATGGTGGTGGATTTTGTGTGGCTATTGCGAGTGATTCTAGTGCGAGTCTTGGATACAATCTCTTTTCGTAAAATAAAATTTCGGTATTCTCAAAATCGGGGTTATGTCCGGTGTCGACGTGGTGTACTGCTAGACCATCGTTTAAATCGAATTGTTGAACAGCAGTTTTGTGCTCGGAATTTCTTACTTTAACCAAGCGTTTTGTGTGTCCTATGTATGTAGTAGGGCATTTGAGGCATGGAATCCTGTAAACAACGTTGGATCTTAAGGCTGTTGGAATGGGTTTTGATGGCGGTTTGAGTAGGGTTTTGATGTTAGGAGGTGTCGAAAATCTGGTGTGGATGTTTGCTTCTCTAAGAATGCGGCGGATTGGTTCAGATACTGACTGTAGGTAGGGGAT
>JAHWFP010205837.1:0-41451 GCA_023313725.1 Lithobius niger | reverse complement strand
AGGTGCAAAGAATGTGGCAAGGACTTTAAACAACGGCGGTACTTACTCCATCACAGAAATAAATTCCACGTTAAGAGGAAACAAGTTGAAGATAACCCAACCATTTGTAACGAACCTGGTCAAGCTTTCATCAACCAGGCTACGCTTAGCACTTGTAAGCAAAAACCTACTGAAAACGACCAAAGTAACTCGCACAAATTCAATGAAATGACTACATCGAAAAATATAAGTAGCAAAACCAAAAACAGATGTCCGATAAAATGTGGTGAATGTGGAAAATTATTTAAAAGTAATGCTGATCTGAAAATTCATGTGCGAACCCATACCGGAGAACGTCCTTTCAAATGCAATGAATGTGGTAAAGCATCTACAACAATATCAGATCTTAATAAACACATGCGTGTACACACTGGGAACTACCCATTTAACTGTGACTACCCTGAATGTAACTTTAGGAGCAACAGCAGCATCGAATTAAAACGTCACAAACAATGTAAACACGGTGTGGAAAATTTCACTTGTACTGACTGTGGTAAAACCTTCGTCGATTCCACCAAACTTGATGCTCATAAACTTAAACATTCTGAAACTGTTCTGTTTCTTCGTAAGCAGAATAATGGTAATTTTACTTGTAGCATTAAATTCAGTGCTTCAGGTTACAGATATAATGAGGTTAATGCGAAGAAGCGAGTATTTGATGATGGTGAGTGCTACAAAAACTTTGTCACTGAAAGAAGGTCAAGTGCTCACAAGTTCCAGCCTACTGGAAACTATCCATTTGTTTGTGATAAGCTAAATTGCAGTTTTAAGTGCACCCTGAAGTCCACTTTAGTAAATCACAAGCGTACTAAACATTTGGATAAGCGAACATTTATTTGTGGGGGATGTGGTGTAGCCTTTGTTCATGAAGCAGAACACGATGTCCGCAATCTTAGACACCCAAGATGTGCATCGTGCATTACAAAACTAACCTTCATAAATCAGAAGCATGAAAGTCGTACAGAGAAGACATTTTTCAAGTGCAGTGATTGCGAACTATCATTCGACAGTAACACAAAATATAAAATACACATGCTTAAACATATCGGAAACTATCGCTATAAATGTGACGATCTGAATTGTACATACAAGTGCCAGGCAAAACGTCAGTTGGATAATCACAAACGAAGCAAACACACTGGTGAGCGGCCATTTACTTGCAATGCATGTGGAAGGGGATTTTCTTCCGCCGTTGCCCTAAAAAGTCACACAATTATGAGTCATACTCATAATTACCCATATTCATGTGAATTCTGTGGTAGAAAATATCTGTTCAAGACACCCCTCACACATCACCACCAAAAACATGCTGGAAAATGTGCACCCAAAAGCAAGAAGAGGAACAGAAAGATTATTAGTAAATTTGAATCAAAACTGCAACATGAATACCGCAATGCAAAGCAGTCTAATAATTATCCACACTCATGCTCAATTTGCAATTCCAAGTTTGCATCCAAAGCCAGACTAATTCATCATTCTAGAATTCATTCTGAAGTAAGAGCTTACAAATGCCTTGTTTGCAACAAAACCTTTGATTCACAGGAAACTTTAAAGTGTCATACACTTCTTCACCAAGATGACGATTTTGAATGCCATATCTGCCGAAAAAACATTCCAGGCATGGCGATGTTGGCAGAGCATTTGATTCAACATAAGACAAGTACTTCAGCTTGCGGTGAAGAAAAATGTGCTTTGTCATGTCAAATATGCTTCAACAGTACCGATAACTGTGACAGGTGCACACCTCAGTGCTCATGTGTCCACCCTGCTAGAAATCAACAAAATTGGGACCAGTGCAACAGTTCTCTCCATAATATAGACGCATTTCACCAAAAACAAGACACGGAGAAACACTTGCCATTCATAATAGCAGATGACTCAGGTAACTTCCAATTAGACACATCGTCAACAAATCTATTGATAGCCTCCACAGAAAATAGTCCTAACTTGATAAAACAAACTGACCAGTTAAGTAACAATTTAGCAGTAGAACCAATTCCTTTGGAAAACATTAGTTCACAGGAAACACAACTGAATCATCCACCCGACAATGTAAAAGGTAGAAATTTTGTAAAACAAAACTACCAGCCCATGGCAAAGCAACCTCGCAGGAATCGCTTCATGAGCACACCACTAATATCTCCTTTGGCACCCATCACAAGGTTGATAAACCAGAACCGACAGCCTGTAATAGACCCAAATGACTTGTCTTATATTGGCTTGCAGATGCCACCAATAAACTCTCCAACACATGTTGCAGAAAACAATAGGAGTTTGGTGAAAGAAAATGGCAAACAAAGCGATCCCTGTGTCAAAGAACTAGCTAGCATTAAAAACATCAAGTCACATATACGACAGATAAGTCCACCACTGGTCAGCGTGCAAACCAGTTCGCGTTTTAAGAAGGAACATGATGATCAAAACGGCCTTTCCATAGCAGAACTTATTCATTTGTATGACACAAATTCAGCTGCATCGGAAGCAACTCTGCAAAATCCTATTACAGAAAACAGTGCAATACCTCTAAAAAGAATTGTACAGGTAACTTCTTGGTTGGATAAAACCAACTCACAGACGTCACCAATAAATTGTGTTCTGCCAGGAGATGGGTGCGGTGAATGCTTGGCAAAAGAAATTTACCAACAAAACTTTCAATCTAAAGAAGACCTTAAACAAGTTGAAAAAATTGACATACAGCCAACCCAGATGAATTCCCTATCTGACAAAGTGAAACCTAATGGAAGTTCAGGAAAACCAGGTGATGCTCAAAACAACCTATCAATAGCAGAACTCATTCACTTACAAAATTCCAAAGTAGCTGCACAAACTAAAACAAAAAGTAGTCCACAAGTAGAGAAACAAATGCAGTGTCAAGATTTTCAATCGGATGCAAACAGACAGTCGCAAACAGACTTTTCATTTCCCAGTGTAGAAAGAAGCACAGTTAGTCAACATGCCCAACGAGAGCTTGACTCCACAGCTCAAGTAATTGGTACAGATTATATCAACGTTCAGGCATCAAAAACAAAGCACAATTGCGCTGCCACTAAACGTCCTGCAAGTTTTGAAAAATTGGAAGGTCAAGAACTACGAAGTGTAATAGACGTAATTGATTTGGATAGTGACAATTCTCAGACCTCTGAAACAAGCGCTCAGAGTTTTATTACAGGAAGTCCTGCAAAGAGCAATCACAACTCAGAAGTAGAAATAATTGATTTGGAAAGTGATGACTCACAATCACCAACATATGCAGAATCTAGAACTACTACAGAAAGTGATACAAACTGGATGAAGCAAGTTGGTTCCAACAACTTCCATTCCAGAATGGAAGAGATTGATTTGGACGTCATCAATTAAAACGGATCACCAACATACCCGCCCATTGCAGATAGCAACACTTATTTGGTCAAAAGAAGCACGTCCAGAAAAAGTCTTACAATACCAGACCAAATCAATTTTGATAAAACCGTCTTGCAAAACTCACTAAGTTTAACTCAGCATGCTGGTTACATAAAAAAAAACAGTGATAATTTAGTAACAGAAATTAATCACACAATAGAAGGTGCATAGGAACAAGTTCACGACACTATCGAAATGCATAACACAAGAGGATTCTCACACGATACAGCTTTGGCACAATAAACCAACTTCAAAATTAATCCAATAAACTTCGAGCAAATAGACCCTACAGCAGCTGCAACAAACAGTGAACGAGTGAATATGTCGTTAAGATCTTTTAGTAATCAGCTTAATACTGACAGCCACAAACTTACTTATCATAGCAAAATCACATCTCGGAGTGATCAGCATTTTGATAATTAGGGAATAAGCAAGAACACATTTGGTAAAAAGGTGCGTACAAACGGTAAGAAAAGGACAGAAAATGAACCAATCTTCTGTGAAGAATGTGGAAAAGACTTTACTAAGATTTATTTGAAGATGGCTCATGTACGTATTCACACTGGAGAAAACCCATACAAATCTAGGGAATGTTGAGAATCATTCACTACCTACAGTATGTGGAACTTAAAAGGCACATGCCCATACATGCTAGAAAGTATCCATTTGCGTGTGATTGGTTGAATTGTGATTGCAGAAGTACTGGTTAAAAACGGCTTGAAGAGCACATACGAAGAAAGCACACTGGAGAGAAGCCATTCATTCGTGGTGAATGTGGTAAATGTTATGACGCCCCTGAAGGTCTCTACATTCACAACTTGAAGCGTACTGGAAGTTATCGATTTGTGTGTGAGCAAGCTAATTGTTCTTACAAATGTTGTGTGAAGTCCCAATTTTAAAATCCCAAACGTTGTAAACATACTGGTGAAAGACCATACAACTATTCCGAATGTGGAAGAGGCTTTGCTGCCAGCAAGGCCCTAAAATACCTCTTAACTCACCAATCTTATAAACCGAGTGAGCAAAATGAACAAGGTCTTGTTTTCAATCGTCGATTTGACATTTTACTCTGCTAGTAAATCTGTCTTCCCAAAGCGCAGGGGTGAGACGAGGCCAGGTTTTAAACCCAGGACTACCAGCACACGGAACAGTTGTCCTAACCATCAAGCCACATATCTGTAATAACGACCGACTAATTCGGCTTCCTAGGCCAATACGTGTGTTTGAAAAGGTAAAAGTCGGGGACTTTTTTGTTTGCCCGTGTGGTCACGAATTAGCGTTTCTCATCCGTGTAGTTACGAATAAGCGATTCAGAAGAAAGTTATACAAATCTTTATTACTGTGTAAAAGAAATGAACTTGAGGGATAAGGTCAAAGCCTGACAGCAATGCTCCCATCAAGTCAATATTTTATGCAGAACCATATCACTATTTCTGCCCTATATTACAAAACAAGAAAACCATATGTATGTAAATAAACATCAATAAAAAAAAGCAATAAACGATTAAAATTCTAGTAGTAAATGAATAAACGCAATGGAGCTAACCAACATTGCAGAAAGCTAAGATTAAAATGATGAAAAGTTCAAGTGTTAACATAAGTTGAGGAACTGAACCTAGGTCTCCAAATTTGGCTTGCAATGCCCTAAATCACTAGGCTAAATTGACACTATCAAATTAGCTGCTGACGAATTAACGTCATTTGCAGATTCATGATGACATGATGAATTATACATGGAATTATGAATTCTCAGACTAATGATGAATTTGAAATTATTTTATCATTGTTGCTGCTCACTTGTCATCCTTAGCTGTTCATAATGTTGGCTAATTAGTTGTACTTTAGTTTGTAATTACTTATTACAGATAATTGCGTATCTTTAATCTGGTGGTAACCTAATGTATGTTTGTCCAGGACAGGAGGTCTGGTGTTCGCGCACCTCGTAACATCAGATTGTTGCATACTGACGTTAAGTGCCATTTAGCAGCGATCTTGACAATGTCAATTTAGCATGGTGGTCTGGTGCAGTTGAGGCCAAATCCGAAGACCCGGGTTCATTTTCTGGACTCATGATGACATGTGAATTTTTTGATAATTGTTGCTTGCTTGTAATACATTAGCTGACTTTTTACCAAAAGCGTCTTATATATTTACTGATGTATTTACTTAAAAAAGTTACATAGAAATGTAATGCACTACTTTAACTTCTCGATTTCACTAAGCAATTTGCCTTTTTCCTCGAATGTACGAAAATGTAGTAAACCTAGTTATATTTTTGTCTCCAGGTTGCGTATCACTGTAGCATGATGCTTTTCACCACTCTCCCGTTATCTTACCCAGGTAGTTAAACTGATTTACTGCAATATTTTTCAACTTATTAACCAATGTAGCTCAAAGTTTAAAACGCATTTATGTGAAGAGAACTCTATTCAGAGAGCAGCCACTGCTTTGGTGTTTAGACATATGTGCAGGTTTTGGCAAATGCACCATTAAATAGTGTTAAAGGATAATTACACCGATTTTTTCTTTCACATGTTAACATTGGGTCACCTACACAACAACAACACAAAAAGAGTGGTGTGAACATGTTACACCTGATACAACAATTTGATTACCGCATAACTACAAAACAAACATTGGTAGGGGCCACTTTTACTTCAGAACGTGCTGAAACCAATGAAGGCAGATGGCCCTTCTCATGTTTGACTCAGAACCGAGTGAGGTGGCTCTGTTGACAGGCTGTGGGCAATTCAAACATCGCTTGCCAGTGTTGTTGTGCTGTCCAGGCAATTTGCTTACCAGTTCGTGGTCATTGTGGCTGAGCGGTGAGAGAGCTCGGCCTGGTTGCTGGAGGTTTGCGGATCTGGCCAAACCCCTGGAAAGGGAATCTTGGCAAAGTCCCCGCCAGGACTGCCGGCCAGGGTAGCGTGAGAGGCTACCATGCTCCTTCAACGGCTATGGGATGTATTCTGGCTAATACTGGACAATCTTTCGGCCCCGACGATGATCGGAGGGTTCCAGGATCGAATGCCCGGGCTGGCACCTCCCTTTACCAGATTTCTTCTTCTCTAAAAAAAAATCTGGTAATGTTCAAAATTGAGCCGGTTCTGCCATACAAGCATTAATTGCTATGGCTGACATAAGCCTCGTCAAATTTAAATTCTAAAAAAAAAAAAGTTATAAAAAAGATGTGTCAGTCCTTCATTGGGCTGCCTACACAAGCCCTATGCATTTGCTACAAGGAGTGTATCAACTGGTTTCATTGCAGCAGCTTGATTGGTTCCTGGCACTTCGTATTAACACGTTGGTTGAAGCTGGGAAGTGGTGCTCCGTAATGTAGGTCATTGGCCAAGGCTTGGTGGTGTGGTTCTGTGTACACCTACCGACTATTGCACCAACAACTGATGATAATCTGCTTTTAACACTCCGATCTTGCCCACATCAAGAACCATCACACAACTATTTCACAGGTCATTTACAAGGTGCATCTGAACGGTCTGTACAACTTTTGATGGTAAGTTCCAGGGACCTACACAAGCAGAAAATGCCCTGCTCTTTGAACAAGGGGTTGGATTGCTTCCGTAGATACGATGGTTCTATGCATGCCTGCAATGGCTGGAGGAACTATCACTCAGATCGCTTATTTTGTCCCCCCGTGATTCCCTAAAGCTTCCTTTGGGTAACTGATGTTACACTGATGTAAGCCCTTTTTCAACCCTCTCCTCTTTGATACGTTGTGTCACTACCTCTGCTAGTACCCCCTTGACATTGCAGGAACACATCATAATTCCAGAAACAGTGCATGTTATAAATAAATAAATAAATTTTATTTCGCTCGTAGGGCAAAAGGGAAGTGCAAGAGTTTGCCTATCGAACCGCTGACAGTGGACCCAAGGAAAAAGAAGATGGTAGGGAACTGGAAAATTATGGGTTTCAAATGGCATGCTCATGGCGACGAAGGAACGGGCGAAGGGTGGAAGTGGTTAAGTGCTTTTTGAAGGAGACAAGCGATGAGGCTAAAACAGTTTCATTGTTAAGAGAGTTCCAAATAGGAACTATTCTAAGAGAGAAGGACGACCTCTGGGAATTTAAATGAAAACGGGGAAGAACAAGTTTGTAACAGTTACCACCAGTCCTGAAGTTAGGGCTAAAATCAAAAAGTGGGAGTTCGAAAGGTAACATGGAGTGTATAATCTTATAGGTTAAGATCAGATCGGCCCTCAAGCGTCTGCATTCGAGGGTTTCAAGGTTTAGAAGATGGAGTCGTTGATTGTAAGGAAGAGAACGCATGCCTCGCAACGATTTAGTGTGTTTCCTTTGGACAGATTCAATCCGGTTAATGTCAGCAAGGAGATTTGGCGACCAGACCAAATAGGGCATTTTCATGGGGCATGTTCATGGGCCATTTTCTGCTTGTCTGGGTCCCTAGAACTTAAGGGCCATGCGACACTACACCATTAGGTCCATCATGTCTCATGTCTGATGCGTCAAATGTAGCCGGGGGAACAAAGCAGAGTCTCCATTGCATATCTAACTCATTTGGAAAAAATTCATAATCATCCGTTCGACAGATGCGGTCAACCAATCACTTGTCTCTCTCTTGGCACTTGAGACAAAGATGATAGCTGTGCCCACTGCCATCGAAAACTATTCAATGTTGAAAATAATAATTATAAAAATAAGTGTAAATAACTTGTAGCAAAACAAGATACTCGCACAAATTAATTTTAGCGGCAAGAACGACCCCAATTCAATGGCTACCTACATATCTTATTATTTGAGCAATTACCTGGGGAAGGTGGGAATAAAGAGGTCAGCAAGCAAACAAGCTTTTCCAAGCAGACAGGTGCTGAATGGGTCTCTAGTTTACAGCATTGCTTTGGTAGAGATGGAGACACACAACGAAAACTGTGACCCTGTGTGTGGCATTGCATTTACCCCCAAAGTTTATACGGACTATTGTCTGTCCAAACAATTTCCCCGGAACAGACAATGTCCCCGTCCTCATTCTTCCCATCCCCATCCCGTTTCCTCTTGCTCCCCTCTTCCCGCCCACTTTCTTCCCATCATCTCCCTCCTCTCTCCCTTCCCGTCCTGTCTTCCTACCTGTCCTTCTGCTTCCCTTCCTTCCCTTTGCAACACGTAGTTAAATTTAAATGGGTTGTTGAATTAATTATTGCTCCTCCACCTCTTCTTGCCGCTCCTAGTTATGCAAAATTTTTCATAAACTAATTAGTTTTCCATCTCAAACAAAGAAAAAGAATTAACTACCTTTCAGGTTCAGTTAATCAGTAATTATATGCTTAATTGTATCAGATACACTGGCTCCCCACCTCCCAATCACTTTAGTTATTATAGCGTTAGAATGCCAATAGACGGGTTAACAGACACACTGCCAAACACGGGCATTCCCCGTCCATGCTCTCCCCACCCCCATTCCCAGTCTATCGCTTTGTGAAAAAAAAACCCTTCCCTCGTGCATCACGTCACATAAGAATAATTGTCACCTAGATGACCGCACAGAGCAAATTGTTAGCCGAGGCAAATTATGCCAATTAAAACTTTTCAGGGCAACAATGTGCTAATTTCACACTTTTCGCTGGCTTAGGAATTAAGTTGCTCGCCCGTTTTGCATTGTTGTAGTTTTTGCGGTGTCGACTTTTTTGCTGTGAACTTTGCTTGGTATGTAAGATGAGCAGCTTACTTGCTGTAATCGGGAACTTTTTGCTGTGCTAATTCGGCGTGGTGAGCAAAGGCATTTCTAACGCAGAGAAGGTTAACTTACAGCTGATGCAATGTGTGCTAGCAGGCACTGGCAGCAGTGAAATTTAGCTGGTGGTTCGAAGGTGATGCTTCCTACTTGAACCCATGTAGGAAAAAAAAAACACGGAAACAGATTACAAAAAAAAACAACCGAGAAGTGCCGCAACAAATGAACAAACGACGTTTCGAAAAATACAATTTTCGTCATCAGGTTTAAAACTCATAATTTTAAAACATGGCAAGGCCAGTAAGTCATCCTAAATTTAAGGCTAAAAACACAGTCATTATAAAAGAATAAAAACGAGAAACTTCCATTTCTCCTCTCAAAAGAGGCAGAAACCGTGGCCGAAATTCAGAAACCCAACCTGCTCCTTGAAGAACCCCAGTTGCAAGGCAAGGTGTTTGTAAATCGGGTCTGGGTCATGTGGTTTCAGCCTTAAATTTAGGATGACTTAGTGGCCTTGCCTTGTTTTAAAATTTGTGAGTTTTAAACCTGACGACGAAAATTGTCTTTTTCGAAACGTTGTTTGTTCATTTGTTGCAGTGCTTCTCGGTTTTTATTTTGTAATACTTAAACCCATGACAGCCTCCGCATGTCTTAGGGATGTCCACGAAAGGATGGGGAGGTGCCAAACTGACCACCTGTGCCGGAAATGTAAATTAACCTTTTGGTTTTTTTTATGCAGTAAAGAAATCCCCACGACAACATTCAATATCTTTTACGATAAACGATTTTATCTTTTAACGGAGGATATTAAAAAATTTCTTATTGGCCAACGTGGGAACGTTCATAAATTACATATTGCTGGGTATTTGTGGCGTTACGAATTGTTATAAGGGAAAAGGAATGAAATGTCTGCTACGTAACAAACATCTACTTTATTTGATTTAACAAACGAATAGTTTTCTTCAGTTTACTCACATCTTAATGGTCAATTTGGAAAATATTTTTGAGATTTCTTAATACAACGTAATAGTAAATGGTATCGTATTACGTGAAAAAAATGGTAGCATGCAAATAAAAAGAAATTTTAAAATAACAAGTATAGAAAACTGATTTATAAAGAACTTGTCTATTCTCCTAGCCGGAGCTGGGGAGCACATTAACCTCAAGACAAAACAAGCGGCTACAGCGACTGCCTAAAGTTCCTCCACTTCCAATGTTGAGGCACACACCTCTGTCATGCACTACAACAGCTGTCGCTATTACACTAATCTAAAAGCAGTAACCATCACAATTGCTGGTTAAAAATGTGTTAGCTTTTAAGCCTATTTTATATTTGAGGCTTAATTTTCAGCTTTTAGGCCTAATTTTAACCACCAGTTTTAATTTCGTAAGTAGCAGCTAACGGAGAGTTGGATATAGTAAGTATATTCATTTTTGCAACACGGTGCGCCTTCGGGTACACAGTTACAGAGTTAGCAACGTAATGCGCAACGTAGCCTATATAGATCAGTGGGGAAGTGACGAGAGATACGCTGTTGGTGAAGCAAACGGTGAGTCGTGGTAACTTGTCGTTGCCGTGGTAACATGATTTTAAGCTTAATTTTCACTTTTTAGGCCTAATTTTTTTTAATGCAGTTTTGATTTCGTAAGTAGCAGATAGGCCTAAGGGCTCGTTTACGCAACGAGACCTTCTCGCTCGCCGAAAGCTATTTGCTAGGCAACCGTTATTTATTTACGATTAATTAGCCGTTTCTATTAAATGAATGTGGTAATAGACAACAAATTAAATGTATTATAAATAACAACACGGACAAAGAACAAAGTGCAACAGTCATTTTAAACATTGCTACAACATTGTTGCTATTTCACGCTATTTCCAAAATTTGCTATTCTCGCTGAAAAAACAGCTTCTAGCAGTGATCAAACGACGGTAGAATAGATAGCTACTCGCAGCGAGAATTCAAAATCCAACATGGCGTCCATTTCGGAGTTATCGAATCGAAGGCAAACCTTCGAATGCCTGTATTCAGGAATCTGTCCGTCGCCATGTACTGCAGTAAAAATTGTTTTCTAGTTGTCATAAATCGACGCTCTCATGTTGCACGCTTCGTACGTCGTGTCGCGAGGCACGAGGAGAAAATTTGTGTCTGCGTTGTTGCCATGGTTACTACGTATCGACAACTTGAAAGCCGCATTCTCCAATAAAGGCGAGAAGCAGCCAGCAGATTT
This sequence comes from Lithobius niger, assembly GCA_023313725.1. Taxonomy (NCBI): domain Eukaryota; kingdom Metazoa; phylum Arthropoda; class Chilopoda; order Lithobiomorpha; family Lithobiidae; genus Lithobius; species Lithobius niger. The sequence goes on along the minus strand of JAHWFP010205837.1, from coordinate 30,074 downwards.
AGTATTGACCAAGTAAAAGCTAGTAAGCTAGAAAATTGTCCCTGCGTAAACGCGCCCTAATGGAGAATTTGCTTCTACGGTACGCCTATTCATTCATGCAACAATGCGACGAGATTATTTTACACGAAGCTAAAATCCATTTCTTTTTATTGCGTGTTATCTTAGGATTCCAAATCGACGATCAAATGTTATTATTTAATTTAGTGACGTCGAAGAAGTCTATTAACTATAAGGAGGTAACAATGTCTTAATTTGCCATGTTATTTAACTAACTTTTGACACTGAATATTGTAAACATTGTAAACAGTGGTCGTCTCTATCTGGTACCGTTGCGAAGTTGAAAAAAGCGACGGACGGACGGACAAAGTCGTTGCAATAGTCTTCTCAGCCGGTATGGCTGTACAGCAGACTAAAAAAAACCTGATGAAGACGAGGTTTTTCTAGCAGTAGAGAGGTTTTTATATCTCTGGATGCTACCAGCTGGAAGCAACTGGTGCAGGCAGTGAACGGCTGAGGCGAACCTCGTGGTAGAAAGGTAGGAGCTTGGATTACATGTAGCTTTGATAGGGTGGCCCCACTCGGTGAACGCGGCTGAGCTATAGCACAGCTATTTCTCGTGGTAAGGTATACACGAGCGAGATTCAGTTAGTGACGTTTTTGCTCCCAAACCAATCCTCGAAGCAGACGACGCTTGGTTTTTCGAAACCAACAAAAAGGTTTGTTTTAACTAGCCAGTAGTTTTTAACAAAATTAATGAATAATTATGAAATATTTGATCGCCCAATCTTTACTGAACGTTAAATTACACATTATTAAAACAAAACGAAAAATTCTTACCCGATCACCCGAGACGAGAGTAGCTCAACTAGTTGCGTTGGAACCAAAACAATGGCAGGCGTTTACGATGTTCGCTTGTGACGGTGCTCTCCTTCTGATAACAAACGTTGCGATTTTCAGTCGCATTGTCGATTGTACTGGTAGGTTATTGCACTTAAGCAACAATTTAAGCAATTGGAGCGGTCCGGCTTACGTTTGATGATGCGTACTCGTTCGTTTGTTAGTCCAATTTTGTGTCGATTCATCTGAAAAATCAAAAGCCAATGAGATGCAAGAATCGGTAAAATGGCGCGAAAAATGGGAGCAGAAACGTCAGACGCGTTTGAAGTATGGCAAGCAGCTCCCAAAATCTGGCACGATTTCTCGCGGTAAAGCGTAATAGTAAGTGGGTCCACCCTATCAAAGCTACATGTAATCCAAGCTCCCTGGTAGAAAGCTTGGTGGTGGGAGTTGACGTCGCAAGTTATTACGTCAGCAAAATATGACGTCAGCAAGTTATGTCACTTCCTTGTTTCATAAATGCTTGTGCCATACTGTTTAGGATTAGGATACTGTTTAGGATGTATATGATAGCATGCGAACTGAGCCATCTCAGACGGTGTTTCATACTGGTCACCTGGTATGGCCACATGCTGCTTCATAGTACGCGCCTGGCACGTCCAGAGGTACGCGTCCACAGGTAAGCAATCCTGACTCGGGTTTTTGTGATATGGGGGATTGACTACCCCGTTAACATGAAGACCTTTTATATTTTGCTACTTCAACCTCATCTGGACGAAGGAGTAGAATGTGTTTTTGTTACGACCAGCCTACTCTCCTCTTGGGAGAGGGTGCAAAATCCGCCTTTTTCTACCTTCCCTACCTCCTGAAAAGTAGGGAATTCTAGCCCCCTAGCACTTGACCGGAAGTGAGGTCAAGGTTTACCGCATTGACCGTAATCACGTGATGTTGTGACGTCAATGTTTATCATATTGACTGGAAGTTACGTCACTATGATGTCAAGGTTTACCGCATTGACAGGAAGTCACGTGATGTCGTGACGTCAAGGTTTACTCTACTGACCGGAAGTGGCGTCAAGGTTTACTCTACTGACTGGAATGGTGATGTCGTAGTTTACTCTAGTGACGTCACTCCAAAAAATCTCGACGGAACTCTTGAATTTCAACCCCTTTTACTAGAACTTGGTGCAGTTTTGGCTAAAGTTAGCGTATTTGCACTGTGGAGTTGGACTTGGTCTTGATATATCGAACCAGGTTTACTCAACTTTAGCGAGTGTTTTGTCAAGTTTTGCACATATTTTTCAGTAGCTTCGTATTTTTGTCAGGCACCACTTACAATTTCCGATAAGCTTATTTAAGTTCAGCGTGATTTTGCTTCAGTAAGTATTACACATTTTTCACTATTCACTAAGACTTTAGCAAGGTGTAAAGTTTTTATATACCGCAGTGTTCCTGTACTATTTTTAGTCCACATGAAACCGTACTGCTGTATTCAACCATTAACACGTAAATAAAATTAAAACCACATCCCAACTTTCAAATTTATTTTCAGAATAATATAGTGTATTATTCTGCACTACACACTTGCCTACTTTCGGGGCTAAATTTTTCAGTGTTTTCTAGTCAAGTCGTCTCCTTTCCGTTCATCCTATTGATACATTAGTATTAAAAAAAACGCTTAAGCGTATAAAATACGGATGTAATCCTTAAAAAACGTAAAGCCCTGAAAGGAACAGATATTAGAAAAAGACATGTAAGCCATCAGCGTCGCACTAATACGTGTAAAAGAAGCTCCAGCTTGTTTTTTGGGTCGCTGGAGATTCTTTTACACGTATTAGTGCTACGCTGATGGCTTACATGTCTTTTTTTAATATCTTTTCCTTTAGGGCTTACATTCGTATTTTATACGCTTAAGCGTTTTTTAATACTAATCATATTTTTAGCTCGATTTGCAAAAATGTGTTACTCCACTTAATGATTTCTGCCCAGTCCTCTACAATAATAATTGCTCTGCCAACGAGAATACTGCAGTCACATCAAAATAGTGTTCAAAAGGCCCTGGTCGGTGTTAATACCTACATTTTGAGCTATACAAATTGAAAATCGGTTCATTGGTTCGATCTCTAGGTGAGAGCAAAAGTTCTAGCCCGTTGGCTTTCCGTGTAAAGAATATTGTAGTTACATTAAAATAGCGTGCGAAAGGCCCTAGGCCGTGTCCATACCTACGTTTTAAGCTATAGAACTTGAAACCAGACCAATAAAGGACTGGGTCTTAGCCTGATTTAAAAATGAATGAAGCCACGTTAACGTCTAACCTCACCGTCCACGAGCTTGGCTTGGCTTGGTGAATACAGCTCCTGGAATTCAGACCCAAATATTATAAAACTTTCATTTTAGGCCACTCCAGGTTCGATCTCCAGGTGAGGGCAAAGAGTCCCAACAACAACGAGAACAACAACAACAACAAGAAATGGCCATATTGTGGACGCCGAACGGTTCGATTGTTGTCATTAAAATTTGTAATGCGGTGAAATAGTTACACGTCATCATATACCGAATTTCGCTGGTCTATGTCAATTCTGGGCGAAACTATAGAAGTTCAAAGTTTGACGTTTAACATGGAAGTTCATGCTGAGGCTTACGTAAGGAGCAGTCTTTGATTAATAATGAAATCCAAAGCTGAACTTTGCAAAGCTGGACTTTGGCTGAAAACCGCTGTGAAAAATGAACCTCAGAAGTTAGACTTGCCAACGCACCAGGGTTAACGCAAGGTGCTTGAAGTTAAAAAAACTTAACTTGAGAAAAAAATCCAAGGCCTTGAATTCCTTGAAATTGTTAGCCACGTTTTTGAAAGTCTTTGAATTTATTTTGTTGGGATAGTAATTTAAAATAATTCCTTCTCTTTCAAATTTGCCATTTGTTTTTAATAACCTACATGTTTGTTGTAAAATTTTCCTCGCTTTTCTTTTAAATTTTGTTCATCCACGCGTATTCACCAGTTGTTTACTATGCCATTAAAACTATACTGCACAGAAGGGGGGGGGGGGGGAGCTGCGAGAAAAAGCCAAAGGATAAAAAACGTATCTGGTGTAACTCCTTATACTAACTAGTGAAATTCGAGCCAAGGCAATTGAAACTATTCTATAACAACAGCCATAACACAGGAAAAAAAGTCTCTGTTTTTTCCGAAGGCTTATTTTACAGCAGCTTTTTTTTTTACCCTCGTCTTTTTGTCCCGCCCTTCTTTTTCCATCGGAACTTCTTTCGCAGCTTTCTTCCCCCATCATTTGCACTAATAAAACGTAACTATTTTAGTGTTTAGGGATGCCGGTATGTTGCTGACTGATTATTCTTTTTTGCATTGTCGATGGTCTGACGGGGCCTTAGGGCTTCGGGCAGATGACCAGGAGTGGTTAACGCTCGTTAAACCCTTTGAAACCCTTTGGGAAAACTGCGGGCACACTTCTGCTTATAATTTCCTTTTACACGATGGTTCCGTACATGCAGTTGCAGTTGCATTGTACTGGCTTTACATGCTCTTGACGTTTCTTAGCGCTCTTTACCTTTTTTTTTTTTTTTCGTGTGCTTCCCGACACATACCTTCCTTTTACGAAAGTTTGTGGACTTACCGTTTTTGTAGCCAGAAAACAATCAAGTACTCAACGACCGGGTCAGCTGAAAAAACGATGAACTGCAAGTGCAAGACAATATAATAAGCATGGTCGGCGGAATGTGATTTGTAAAACGTGAAAAAGGCCCCCCCCCCCAACTTCCTCTTATTAATGCACTTTTATAGAGGTGACCAGAGATGAGATCAGTCAAAATTTGCCAGAACACTACGTGCCCCAAGTGTTCATGTAAACTTGATTTTTTCTTTACCCTACAGCGGGCAAACTGGACTAGAAAAAATGTGGGGCGGAGGAGGGGGGGGGGGTGTTGTATTTTCTCGTTTCAGACTTGCGTTTGGTTTGATAGTTAAACTAACAAGCCCCTAATGCTAAAATTTCGTTTTTAAACAGTAAAAAAAGTTTTAAAAAATACACGGCAGAAAAGAAAAACAAATAAAAAACTGTGTAATATTTGTTTATTGTTTTGGCGTTTTCTAGAAGCGTAGTTATTGGGGTTGATAAAAACATACAATGGAATAAACAGGGTTGCTCTTCAGTGATTACCAAACCTGTGGGAAGGGAAAAGTTTTCCCTCCTATTTGAATTAACTTTACTCCCAATTGTTAATTTCGGCCTTCTGTATGCCTTGGCTGCTTGGATAAGACGTGGTTTGGCAGAGATGCTACCCAAAGCACGCCCAAAGTCTACTGCTGACCAGACTTAGGATTTCTTGAGTCGACTCACGTTTAATGTCAGATCACTGACTTTGATAGGCCATCATTAATACCACTAAAGTGATGGCTCGAGCTTTGCTAATCACGCGCACGCAAATTCTTAGTCTTAGGGCGCGTTTACGCAGCGACTCGCCTTTGTATTTTCACAGCTAGAACTCAATCGCGATGGCAAAGGTGACATTGCCATGGTAACAACGCTAAATGGATTAACTAATCCGACATCGTTTGATTAAATACTTGCAGTCTTATAATCCGTGCCAATAATATAAAGAATTCTTCATGACGAAACAATTTTCCCAAACACTTCTGAACTCACGTTATTTGCTGTTTTCGTTGCGAGGCGGCAGGCATAAAACCGCCGCCATGTTGGAATTTGAGGTGATTTCTAGCTTCTAGCTAAAGCAAAAGCAAGTGATTGCATAAACGTGCCCTTAGGTTGGCTTTCCATTATTAATGCCAAATTGCTGATCCAAGATCGACCTGAGACTTGGCTCACGCAAAGTCGTCATTATTAATACGGCTGTTAGGATATAATTCCAATTAATATTTCATCAAAATAAATGAAATAAAATGAAACAAACTAAATTCGTTCAGATCAGCTTGTTTAATCTTGGCCATGCTTTTCGGTATTTCTTTCCGTTAACTAACCATAATAAATAACCATAACCAGAACCATAATAAATGCTCAAGTTAAAAAAAAAAATAATAACGAGTTAAAGGTTTAAATAAAACAGCCTACGTTTCGACGCCTTTCTTTTTACAGATTTGTGTTTATACCGTTTTTGCTCCACAAGCAAAACCAAAATAACGTACTTCTGCCATTCAAGTTAATTTTATTTTTAACCGTAGATGAAAACGTGTCAACACGCCCTGGCAGTAAATTCTGCTGTCCACCTTGTGTGGGTACGGCATCTTCGTTACGTGTGACCGTCTGAGACCCAGCCTAAGGACGCGTTTATATACGCAGCGACTCGCCTTTGCATTCTCGCAGCTAGAAGCTGGAAATTACCTGAAATTCCAACATGGCGGTGGCTTTAGCTCTCCCACCTAGCAACGAAAACGGTCAATAACGTGAGTGAAGATGCGACTGGGAAACTGGTTTTGTCAGGAGGAATTCTTTATTTTATTGGCACAGATTATAAGACTGCAATCATTTATTCAAACGATGTCGGATTAAGCTAATCCAGGTAGCGTAGTTACCATGGCAACGATACCTTTGGCATCGCGATTAGCTTCTCGCTGCGTGAATGCAAAGGCGAGCCGATGCGTAAACGCGCCCTAATCCATCAAAACGATCTTCCCACCACCAATAAAAAAAATTCAACCGACTGTTAGTCGTAATGAGACGGCCCAAGGCAAAAAAAGTAGAAAAAAAGGGATGACAGCTTCGGCTTATTTTTTTTTTATTTTTCCCGTCAGCGTGCCTTGCGTTTCGAGGGAGGAAATGGTTGGTGCGGAGAAGTGGCAATACATCGAATGTGGAGGGAGAGGGAACCTAAGGACTGTAGGTGCACACTGGCTAAAGCCGGGCCATATCAAGTCTCATTTAGCTAACATGGCGTTAGTATATTTTTTTCAATCCAGTCATAGCGGTATTTCATCATACTCCCTTCCTTCCTATTCGCTTCCCAATGGCCGTTCTACCCTCTCCCCTGCTTCTCCTCCGCTCGCCCTTTCCTTCGTCTCCCTCTCTTTCACCCACTTCCAGGCAGTGCCTGGCAGTACCGCACGCGTGTTTCGCGTTAGGTTCGAGGTTGACGAATGGTGGGTGCATTTTTCATTTGTCCAAGGTAGTGAGTGATCAAGCCACACCGGCTCTACGGATAGCCAAGTGGTTTAAACGAAAGCGGCGGTGACTAGTCTTTTTTACAAACCTACAATGTCTGAAAGGAAGAAATATTCATCAGAAATTGAACACTTCACGTGTAAGTAACTTAAAGTATGAAAGATCGTGCAGAATGTATTGTGATCTAGCACCGTGTAGGTTCCTTAGCGGCTGGGTCGGTCACTGGGTAGAGAGTTGTTAGCATATTGCGCAGAGAGTTTGGCAGCCTCGTGATCGGGAACGAGAGTAGAGAGAGACAAAGTTGTAATCGTGACGTAAAAACAACGTCATTGAGGCGAAATTGTCAGCAACGAATGCGAAGTGAGCCAGACATATTATCGGGCTCGCGAAAATACCAACGTTGTTCCACGCAGTGATACCAGGAGGGCATTTTTTTTTTTCTGGACAAATGACGCCAAAAATATTCGATATCGATAAGAAATTCCGTTGATTCTTATTACCGTGAACGTTTTCTTATTTCGTGAAATGTGATTTTTTTTAAATATATATTTTATTTTAACAAAACATCATTTAGGGTACGAATAAGAAATCAGAAATTGCACAGTAAGCGTTCCACAACTCTTGATAGGGAAACCATACTCGCAAACAAATCTCTCCTTTTTTTAACAGCTTATCTACCCACTTATTTTTCTCCACTAACATTATTTTTTTTTAAACTGGGTAGACAGTTATGAATGTTTTTTACCATCCACGTATTTATACTTACCGCCCACTACCGCATGCACTGCAACAAGCCGCGAGGTTAACCTTTAGGGTTTAGTTACTCAAACCCAGCACTCAAACCCAGTACTCAAACCCAGCATTAAAGTTAAAAATAATGTTGTTTGAAAACTTTTTACATGTTCCTTAATTATACAAGGTGTTTAAAAAAAAAACGATACACGTCGATGTCGAATTTTTTAAAGTCCAACAACCATTCCCCGTCACTATAACCCTTATCCATGACTTCAGTAAAGAAATCTTGAAAGTTGTTCCTGACCTTAGGAAAGAAAGCTTTTATTTGCTTTTTAAATAAGAACGCAAAAAGTAACAAAAGCATGTGACAACCCTGATTGGTGGGCGGAAGGGGGAGGGGGGCAAAACAAACAATAAAAGCCAATAATGAGATTTCAAGTAAAGAAAAAAAACCATTTATTTGGCCATCAAACAAAATAGCTAAATAAAGGCTTTTGCAGTATTTGAATTCCAAATAAAAACGCAAAAGGAACAAACGCATGTGACAACCCTGTTTGGTGAGGGGGGGTGGGACCAAAACAAACAATAAAAGCCCATAATTAAATTTCAAGTAAGAAGAAAAAAAAACATTTATTTGGCCCTAAAGCTAAATAAAGTCTTTTACGGTATTTGAATTCCAAATAAAAACGCTAAAGGAACAAAAGCATGTGGCAACCCTGGTTGGTGGGAGGAGAAGGGGAACCAAAACAAATAATAAAAGCCTATAATCAGATTTCAAGTAAGAAGGGGAAAAAAAACCTTTATTTGGCCATAAAGCAAAATAGCTAAAATAAAGGCTTTTACGGTATTTTGATTCCAAATAAAAACGCAAAAGGAACAAACGCATGTGGCAACCCTGGTTGGGGAGGGGCGACCAAAACAAACAATATGTGTATTTATTTTTTTTAAATTTCAAATAGAAAGAAACAATAAAGCATTTATTTGGCCTTCAAATAAAATAGCTAAAATAAATTCATTTACAGTATTTGGATTTCAAATAACAATTCGCAAAAGGAACGTATCCACGCCTTAAATGAAGATGATCCCAATAGACACATTCACTGTTCTGTAAGGAATTCCTAGATTACAAATAATAATAAAGCAAAAGAAAAAGTGCACATGGAACCCTGTGGATGGGAGGGGGGGATGAGGACGTTGCCACGTTTCCCCGTCCAATTGTCGGGCCAGATAGGATAACCTCTAGAAGGCTGACGTTTGACATTTAGTTTCAAACCAGTTATAACGTAAACAAAGTCCATCATTAAGGTTTAGAGACAAAGAAATATGTTCCAGGTTATGAATCACGCACGAAGGTGCTCGAACGGTCCTCCTCCAGCAACGATACACTCACCACATCTGAGCATATTCTCCTGCATAAGTCAGGAGTAAATGTGTCAAATGCAGCAGTAATGAGAACCTGCAGTGTTGCAATATCCTTGGCTGGTTGAATGAACACCAAATCCCGCACTATTACCCATACACTAAATTCCATAGGCGTCAGATCGCACAAACGTGTGGGCAATTCCATCGCACCTCTTCAACCAATCCTGCTGTTGGGAAATTGGTCATCAAGGTCTCGCACCTGTGTTGCGTACTGCGGTGATGCACCATCTTGTGAAAGAAATCTCTTGAAATAAAATGAAACAAGAAAACCCATGAAGAGTGTAGTACTAAAACAAATTACAAGTGATGTGTGGTTCTTCGGGGTTACATTGATTCAGTCACGTTTCTAAGGAAATGTTTGCACTGATTGAGTGAGCGAAGCGAACGAAAATCAGCGTTTGTCATTAGAAACAGTAGTAGGCTAAATATTTATTCAGTAGTGCAAATGAACGACTTTCTACGTTGGATAAAAGATCATTGGAACCGTGGCGTTTTCACTTGATTTCTGCAGCTGTTTCGCCAAGTAAGGGGTCATCAGAAAGTGAAGTTATCAGGAACTGACGGAAGATCTTCACTGAGAAGGACGTAAAGATCAAAATTCTTAAGATAAGTGAAACAATAAAACCCACGTAAAGTGTAGCACTAACACAAATTACAAGTGATGTGTTGTTCTGGGTCTTACTTTGATCCAGTCACGTTTCTGAGGAAATGTGTGCGCTGATTGAGTGAGCGAAGCGAACGAAAATCAGCGTTTATAATCAAAAACAGCAAAATTTTTCCTAAACACAGTTATTAAGTAGTAGGCTAAATATTTATTCAGTAGTAAAAATGAATCTGGTGAATCTTATTAAATGTGGCGTTTGGGTATAAACAAAGAGAAAAGAAAGAATAGGTGCAGTACCGTTTGTTTACGAATTGAAACCTTACAAAAAACGCATACTAAACTGATCATTTGTTTGATCATTTGACTGTTTGTTTTTGGTGTGGAATTTTCCGTCTTCGCATAAGTATTGCAACAAGAAATCTCCTCGAGCGCAGTGAGACGCGGCGGAATGAGCGACCGAAGCGAGCGACTCCGCTAGTTCACATCATAAAAAGATGCAATTTGTAGCTGCTTGGTTTGTTGGAAAGTTGTTTGTTCGTCTTCTCCTCTGGAAGTAGACGGCTACAAATATGAGAAATGTGTCGAAAAAATAGTAACAAAACCGTGCGTCATTTAGGCCTATTCTTAATGTCCGAAAGTGCATTTATAACCTCCAAACAAGCGGAAAACAAATTCCCGCAACAATCACGCAACAATACATGACGTCAGACAGTGTTGACCAAAATTCATTGTTGTACACCAAAGTTTTTTTCGAAGTTTTCAGAAACGTCCATCAACAAATGGACTGGCGCCAACAGTAAAAGAGGAGCAAGCCTATAACTTGTTGCCTTCATCAGTAACAATCGCTAAACACCGGTCTATTTCGCAACATTGTTATCTGTTTGTTGTATCTGAAAGACTCGAAGTCTTCCAAGTCAATACTCACAAATGCAGCACAACCCAATACTCGTTTAGCACGCAAAGTAGAGAATACTAAATAGTAAATTGCGGTAAATAAAATATTGATAACAAAAAAACAGTGTCAAGAATATTTTGTAACGTTTCAAACAGCACGATTCTGCAGTGTTTACGTTTAAAAGCCATTTGCCCAACTCCCCACGTGGTAACAATCCAATACCATTGTGGAGAAGATGAGCATCATTGGGTACGCTGTAGTACCCTGTATTATAGGCCTAGCTTTTATTCAAGATCGTTTTACTTCGCAAAGCGTTTAAAGGATATTGAAGTGCAGAAGCTTTGTTCCTAAAGCCAAGGCCAACTGGAGTGGAACTTGCGTGTCTTGCCTCCCCGGTTCGACGCCAGTTCTCGTGAACAACCCTTGATCAGGAATCGTGAAGCAAAATCCACAGCTTCTCTCCCAGACGACCTTTGTGACAAGGATGAAATACAAAGTAAGAGTTACAACTTAGATACTCCTACGTCGTATGGACGTGTTTGTATTTATAAGCTTCTGATTTTACATACCAATAGTGTTGGTATGATGTGTTTACTGTATGTAGTGTAGTGCCTGTAGTGTTTACTCCATGTGAAACCTTAGTGCCCCACTCAAATTTTTTAGTTATTTTTAGTTTAGTTTATCGTTTGTTTATGAACTGTAGCATTAGGAGAAACACATACTGTATTCGGGTCACTTCTTTCAACATTTGCGTCGTCATTTTTGTTAGGAGCTTCTGACAGCGGCGTAAGAGTTGCAACAAGCAATCTCCTCGAGCGTAGCGAGACGACGCCGAATGAGCGAGCCCAGCGACCGACTCTGCTATACCATTAAAAACTTACGGTTTGTTTGTTTATTTATTTATTTGTTTGTTTATATGTCTGCCTTCTCCTCCGGAAGTAGGAAAGCTAATAATGTGAGAAAGGTGTCGGAAGACTGGAAATTATTCCGGATGTCGTGTAGGCGTACTTTCGTAGTTCTAGGTAAAAGTTTTGCCCTCGAAAAACGCGAAAAATTCCATTGGACCATTGTTGAAACGAATTTTTCGAAATTGATTGTTAGCTTCGGATTATCCTATTTCCCTACTGAGAGGATGGCCCTGTTATGCCACGTAGGCGCCGCGTGGGTCAGTAGTGTTGTCAGCGGGAGAACGGCTGGCAATCCGAATTGTTGTCATTCAAGAATGAGGCACGTGCAGCTCACTGATGGGCCGATTGTTGAAGGTGCATATTGGATATTTCAAATTCAAACTGCCAATTTGGCCGTAAATTTAAATGAAATTACGTAAAGGTTCGAAAAGATTAACTGCTAAATTAGGCCTACTTGACAAACTATATTAATAACAGAAAAGGGCGTCAGAAATATTTCTACGTTTGTCTTTGTAAAACATCGACATTCGATCAGTATGACATTAGCTGGTGCTGTAATCAGCAGTCTAGCGTAATTGAGATAAACACGCCTAACTTCTGGATATGATTTCGAGTTGCGTGTAGGCTTGACTTGCTTTAAAACGACACGAAACGGTTGGTTAGCTCTGTCAACAAACTTTTGTGATGATCTTTGTTTAATGACGGATTATTATCTTTTGATGTTTTTACAACTGTTTCGCCGTAGGGGATAGGGCGAAATATATTAATGCACAAAAACGTTAAAGCACACAAAGCTCGACGTAAAAACCTATGATGGAAGGTATAAGAATTTATAGGGGTTTGGAGGCACTGACACAAATTATAGGCGAAATTATGGCCGTGTCAGTATGGCTTAGCGGTAGAACCTCGGCCTTTGGTTTGAAAGGTCGTGGGTTCGATTCCCCGTTCAGGCAGTCTGACATATAAGTCCAAAAACCAACGTAAATAGGTTTGCATCTGTATTTAATTATACGCAACGTGCGGTTCCTGTTGTTTAGCTCTGGCGTTACTTCTACTGTGCAGCTTACGCAGCACAATTTATTTGAATAAAAAAATCTCTTCACAACAGGGATCCAGTTGCAAAATTAGTAGTAAGAGTTACTAACATAAACAAAGAGAAATGAAAGTGGAGGCAGTAGTTATGGTTTGTTTATGAACAGAACATACGAAAAACGAACACTACAATGATCATGATTGTTTTTTGGTGTGAAATTGTCCTTCAGCAGCATAAATGTTGAAACAAGAAATTTCCTGGAGCGAAGCGAGACGACGCAGAATGAGCAAGCGACTCGGCTAGTATTTGTTAAAAAAAAAAACAGAAAATTGAACACTAATTTTTTATGTTAAAATAATTACATTCTTGTACGATATCTTTAAACATAAAAAATTATTGTTTATTAATCAAATGTCGATTAAGGGCTTACTTCTGCTTTAGTTGAGATTTTCCGTGTCAGGCTTGCATTACTGCTTCGTCTTAAACTTAGGCAAGATTTCCCAGTCGTATAGCCTTGACCTAATGTATCCGTCTTGATCCTTTTCCCCACAAGCTCCTAATCGATCCTGAGTGAGAGGTGGAACCCTAAACTCTTTCCTGATTCTGGTATTCGGTCAGCTCCTCACTGCTTATATAACTGAGATGAGTGGTGGCTGCGTCACATTGGTTGACGGCCGATCAATGAGATCACTGTAACCTGATGCCTCAAAATAAACTTTTGGTGGTATGAATGCCCTTACAACATGACAACATTCCCAGAAGAAGAGTGTCTGGGTGGACCATGAAAGAATTTATTTGCAAAGTACATTAAACTTGAATCTTCAAGTCCTGTTCCAAGTACTGGCTGCGTTGAATTATCTTGGTATCGTTTGATAAGGTATTCAAACGATATCCGTCTATTATATCTGCGATAGTAAACTGAGAGGGCCATACACTTGTAATACAAACTTAGGTAACTTGCTAAGTTGAAGACTGGGTTCGTTAGTTACGACATACAACTCTGTTCGCTAAGGTCTGAGTCTGATATGTTTCCTGGATTCTTATGTGCTTAATCTTCAGGGCAAGACCTAGACGTAATAACAGCCTGATACATATCCCTAAAATATTTCTGGTCAGTGCTTAAGACGTTGTCACCAACTTCCAGAAAGATACTGTAACTATTTTCGAACTCAGTACTGTCAGGTCTTCATAGTTCCGCATGTTTTGACCAATTGAACCACTAAAATTGTTAGGATCTGTAGTCGGACCATAAATTGGAATCATCATTTTTCTTACAGGTGACTCGGTGGAGAAGGCAGGTGGAGAAGGCAGATTAAACCTGCAACGGTTTTTAAGCCCCTTTTTTTTTTTATTAAGTAGGCAACTCCATTTAACCGACTAGTAATTGTTGCTGCTCCATCACACCTGATAACCTTCAAAGATTCCATATTTATACTGTTCTTGCTGATGGACTCCAACATTGCCTTTAGAATGTTTTCCCCAGAACCCACTCAAAGAATTTACGTGTTCGAAATATTTACTACCCTGTTCTTCAACCATACAGAGGCGTTCTTCTTCTTTGGTCTTGTGGTAACATTTTTTACCTATGGATGCATTAGTTATTGTTACATTCTCAGGGAGGGGGTGGCGAGTGGTAGTCTTGTCATTACGCTCTCATTGCAGCATGAATTTCAATACATCTTGCAAAAGTATGTTGAGAATGTGTTCCTATTCGGGTACGTCAACAAATTAATTTCAAAAGCATTGATCCCCCGAAGCTCCCCCCACCCCCTACACCCTACGAGTTTCATTGCTCTGCCTTACTTCAACGGCATCTCTGAAGTCCTTAAGAAGAAACTTAACATCAATATTATCAATATTAAGCAATTAAGCTTATCAATATTAAGCAGCTGACCATGCACCATGAAAATAAAAACAATGACAAATCAGACGACGTTTTCCACACGCAATACTGTTTATCGAATTCCCTGTATGGAGCCAACCTGTACTGCTACATATGTAGGACAACCCCTTCAAAAACTTAAGGAAAGTATGGCACCCCATAAGTCAAACTTCAAATTAAAAGTCGAATCCAATTCATTAGTGCAACAATGCCTTTCAACAGGCAAGTCGCCTGACAGATACGCAACAGGCCACACCTCCGCCTTGGACAAGGTCCAAATCTTGTTTCAAGAAAAACACACCAGAGCACGTATCAATCTTGAAACGTTTGTCATCCATACACATACACCATCTATACATAACCACTTAGTGCCAGATAATAAATATCGAAAAGAATATTTTCCTGTGATCAAAACACTTAAACTAGACTCGTTTGCCAGGCATATTGTGCAATCCCCATAACGGACGAATGGATCACACCTATGAAACACGTGACCCTGATTTGCATATACCTTGCGACTTGGTTTCCCAACGGAGCAGGTGGGTGGTGCATTTCAGCTGGAGAAATTGGTGGTTTTATCCGTTTTAAATAACTGTGTTTATGCTTTTAACGTAGGATGACTCAGTAGCTTTTGCCATGCTTTAATTTTATTGCTAACCTGATAACGAAAATTGAAAAGTTCCGAAACGTTGTTCGTATATTTTTATGTAGCACTGCTTGGTTTGCCTTCATACAATATAATTAGGCTGTCATGGCGGAGTGATGAGTCACTGTTGTTTACAGTAACTTGTTTTTCAGACTATCACCCATTTTGGTTAATATAGCATTAATGCAGACTTATTGCAGATACCTAAATGTTGAAAGAATGTTCTAATTTTTTTTCTAGACTTTATTTATAACTTGTACAAGTAACTTTGCAACTTGAAAATAAAATAAAAACATTCTGGACTAAAAAAAAATTTAAAAATAATAAATCTTCGTATTTATGCATAAATACTAAAAGTTTAAACCTTGTGCGGGAGACCTAAATATTGATGAATTGGGCTGAAACTTTTTCTGAGCTTTATTTATAACGTGCGCAAGTGACTTTGCAATCAATAACGAATTTGTTAGTGAGTTTTGGCGAGTTGAAAAGCAAAAGGTGTGCCCTCTGACGAGGGCTGAGTAAACTCACCAGGTTGGCCACCAGGTTGCTAAGTTTCATGGATCTTCCACCCTTGGTGTTTTTTTTAATGAATTTCTTGAATTTAATTGTGAACAAGGCACAAAATAATTATTAGTGCTGAAAATTAAATACGTTACATTATATGTCTTGTGCGTTTACTCAGGCCTAGTCAGTGGGCCACAATTTTTGCTTGACTTTTCAACTTGAAAGAATAAAAAATACTCCAAAAAAATATTTCAAAATCATTAAATTATCAATTTTTTTTCAAAAATGCTAAAAGTTTAGGCCTTGCGCAGAAGACCTAAATATTAACGTATCAGGTTAAAATTTTTTATGTTTTATATGAACCCTAACCGCAACTATTTACCAACTTGAAATTTAAATTTCAGAAAAAGGTTTTTTTTATACACCCTATTTATAGTAAGAAATAATTTGCTTTAGGATTATAGTGGTCTGTAACAACTGGTTGTTGCTGTTACATTGAAGCATGCAATAAAGCAGCAGACTAAAAGTGGAAGTCACACGTTCTGAAATATCTGACAAATACCACAATAAATGTATCTTTTTATTTTTGTTCTAGAATTTGCCATCATAAGAAATCATCACTCAAAAGAAAAATGACAACCGAATTTGCAGAGAGCATCGACTCAAAAGAAAGTGAGAAAACCTTCACAGAAAGTGAAAATATTCTAAATCCGTTAGCTATTGCTGAATGCAAAAAATCACATGACTGTGTGGAATTTGGACAACAGGTTAGTGTGGCCGAACAATGTGTGATGCCTATCACTTCGTGCATCAGACGAAGTCCTGAAGGATGTGCTGAAAATTCCACAAGTACGATTTCCTCTCTGATTAATACCAAAGGAAAACGCTTTCCATGTTCGGTTTGCAGCAAGACCTTTAAGACTAAGAATGATTTGTTCCGACACACACCTATTCATAAAAATGACATTACGCACCGGTGCAATGAATGTGGCAAGCACTTTAAACTCCGGCGGTACTTAAATGATCACAGAAATAGAATACACCGTAAGAGGAAACAAGCTGAAGAAAACCCAACCATTTGTAACGAACCTGGTAAAGTTGTTATCAACCAGTCTGTACTTAGTACTCGCAAGAAAGTAGTTTTCGGTAGTTTTCTACCTACAGAAAACTGCCAAAATAACTCGAACAAATTTTATTGGATAACTACATCAGGAAATATAAGTAAGAAAACCAAAAAAAGACGTCGGTTCAAATGTGGTGAATGTGGGAAACTATTTACGAGTAATTCTGATAGGAAAATTCATTTGCGAAGCCATACCGGAGAACGTCCCTTCAAATGCAATGAATGTGGTAAAGCTTTTATAACAAAATCAGATCTTAAGAAGCACATGCCTACACATACGGGTAACTACCCATTTAACTGTGACTATCCTATGTGCAACTTTAGGAGCATCAAGAGGATCGCCTTAAAACGTCACAAACAAAGCAAACACAGTGTGCGTAAGTTCATTTGGTCTGAATATGGTAAAATGTTTGCTGATTCCAAAAATGGTGATATGTATAATCTTAAACATACTGAAACCACTCAGATTGTGCGTAAACTGCCTCCGTGTGTCAGTAAGTTCAGTGCTGCAGATTGCAAATATAATGAGTTCAATGTGAAGAATCGAGTAGTTGATGATGGTGAGTGTTACAAAAGCCTTGTCAGTAAAGGAATGTCAAATAGTCACAAGTTAAAACATACTGGAAACTATCCAATTGTTTGTGATAAGGTAAACTGCAGTTTTAAGTGCACCCTGAAGTCCACTTCAGTAAATCACAAGCGTACTAAACATTTGGATAAGCGAACATTTATTTGTGGTGAATGTGGTGTAGCCTTCGTTCATGAAGCAGAACATGATGTCCGCAATCCTAAACACCCTAGATGTTCATCGTGCATTACGAAACACACCTTTATACAACAGAAGCATGACAGCCATACAGGGAAGACATTTTTCAAGTGTAGTGATTGTGAACAATCCTTCAATAGTAACACAAAATATAAAATACATATCGTTAAACACACAGGAAACTATCCCTTTAAATGTGACCAACTGAATTGCACATACAAATGCCTGAAAAAACGTCAGTTTGATAATCACAAACGAAGCAAACACACGGGCGAGCGACCATTTACTTGCAATGCATGTGGAAGGGGATTTTCTTCTGCCGTTGCCCTAAAAAGTCACACAATTTTGAGTCATACTCATAATTACCCATATTCATGTGAATTCTGTGGTAGAAAATATCTGTTCAAAACACCCCTCACACGTCACCACCAAAAACATGCTGGAAAATGTGCGTCCAAAGAAGAGAAAAGGAATAGAAAAAGTATTAGCAAATTTGGAACAGACCTGCAACATGAATACCACAATGCAAAGCAGTCTATTAACTATCCGCACTTTTGCCTAATTTGCAATTGCAAGTTGGCATCCAAATCAAGATTACTTTGTCATTCTAGAATTCACTCTGAAGTAAGAGCTTACAAATGCCTCGTTTGCAACAAAAGCTTAGATTCACAGGAAGCTTTAAAGTGCCATACACTTCTTCACCAGGATGACTATTTTGAATGCCATATCTGCCAAAAAAACATTCCTGGCATGGCGATGTTAGCAGAGCATTTGCTCCAACACACAACAAGCACTTCAGTTCGCGGCAAAGAAAAATGTGCCTTGACATGTCAAGTATGTTTCAGCAGGACCGATAACTGTGACAGGTGCAAACCTCAAGCCTCGTGTGTCCACTCCGCTAAACATCAACACAAATCTGAACAGTCTAACAGTTCTCTCCATATTATGGACATGCTTGACCTAACACAAAATACGGAGAAACCCTTGCAATTTGTAATAGCAGATGACTTAGGTAACTTCCCATTAGGCATATCAACAACAAATTTATTAACAGCTTCCACAGAAAATAGTGCTAACTTGATAAAACTAACTGATCAGTCAAGGAACAATTCAGCAGTAGCACAAATTCTTTTGGAAGTCACCAGTTCAAAGGAAATACAACTGGATCATCCACCTGACAGTGCAAATGATTCAGAGTTTGTAAACCAAAACTGCCAGCCCATGGCAAATCAAGCTCGCAGGAATCGCATCACGAGCACACTACTAATATCTCCTCCGGCACCTGGCACGAGGTCTATGAACCAGAATCGCCAAACCGTAGTAGACCTAAATGATTTGTCTTACACTGGCTTGCAGATGCCACCAATTAGCTCTCCAAAACATGTTGCAGAAAACAATGGGAGTTTGGTGAAAGAAAGTGGCAAACAAACCAACCCCTGTTTCACAGAACTAGCTACCAATAAAAACATCAGTTCTCATACACGACAGATAAGTCCACCACTTGTCAGCGTGCAAACTAGTTCAGGTTTTGAAAAGGAACGTGGTGATCAAGACGGCCTTTCTATAGCAGAACTTATTCATTTGTATGACATAAAGTCAGCAGCATCGGAAACAATTCCGCCAAATCCTATCACGGAAAACAGTGCAATATCTCAAAAAAACATTGTACACATGACTTCTTGGTTGGCTAACGACAACTCCCAGGCATCACCAATAAATAATATTACTCCAGGAGATGGAAGCAGTGCATGCTTGGTAAAAGAAATTCATCAGCAAAACTTTCAATCTGTAGGAGACCTTATTCAAGTTGAAAAAATTCACATACAGCCAACCAATATTAATTTCCTAGCTAACAATGTAAAACCTAATGGAAGTTTAGTAAAACCAGGTGAGGATCAAAACAACAAACCAACGGCAGAACTCATTCCCTTACAAAATGCCAAACTAGTTGCCCAAACTAAAACAAAAAGTAGTCCACAACTTGTGAAACAAATGCAGTGTCAAGATTTTCAACCTGTTACAAACAGACGGGTGCAAACGGACTATTCATGTGACAGTGTACAAAGAAGCATAGTTTTGTCACATCAAGATGACCTACGTGAGCTTGATTCCATAGCTCAAGCAATTGTTACGGAGTATATCATCATTCAGGCATCACCAACGAAGCCCCATTGTGTTGATGCAAAAAATCATGCAAGTCTTGAAAAAAAATCCGAAAGTCAAGAATTGGAAAGCGCAGTAGACGTAATTGAATTGGGTAGTGACAATTCTCAGACCTCTCAAACAAACTCACATAGTTTTATTACAGATCGTTCTACTACAATGAGCGACCACAACATAGAAGTAGAAATAATTGATTTGGAACCTGATGACTCACAAATATTATCAACAAATTCAGAACCTAGTACCACTGTCGAAAGTGATGCAAAATGGATGAAGCAAGTTGGTTCCAACAACATCCAGTCCAGAATTGAAGTAATTGATCTGGATGACACCAATTTAAACTCATTCCCGATATTTCCACCCAGTGCAGACAGTGATACGAGTTTGGTCAAAAGTAGCACTATAAAAAAGTCATACAAACAGCGATAATTTAGTAACAGAAATTAAGAAAACAACAGAAGGCATCGAGGAAAAAGTTTACTGCACCATCATCATGCAAACAAGAGGAACACAAGAAGGATTCTCAGATGATACGGATTTGGTGCAAGAAACCAACTTCAAAATTAGGCAAATAAATTTTGAGCAAACAGGTGCAAATGCTTCAGTAGCTGCAATAAACAGTGAACGAGTGGATACATCGTTAAAAGCTTTCAGTAATCAGCTTAAAACTGACAGCAACGAACTTACCTATCATAGAAAAATTACACCTGGGAGTGGTGAGCATAGTGATAATAAGGGTAAAAGAAAGAACTTATTTGGCAGAAAGGTGCGTACGAAGGGTACGAAAAAGACTGAAAATGGACAAATCTTCTGTGAAGAATGTGTAAAAGAATTTGCTACGATTTATGCGAAGATGACTCATCTGCGTATTCACACTGGAGAAAAGCCCTACAAATGTAAGGAATGTGGAAACACCAAAATACCATAATATGCAGGTGTTGTTTGAAAAAATCGTACCTGCTCTAATCGGATTCGAACGAACAACAGATGTGTAATAATGACGAAACATGTTCACGTAGAAGGGATGGCTTGCAGTTCCAAGACTCGTCAGATCCGTGCGTTTGGAAACCTGAGCCGAAATCCCTAAAATGGAATGGCCCTATTCACTGACAAATGCTGCAGCCCGAAAACCTATTTTCTGTTCTTGGATTGCATTTGTTGTCCGAAAGAGTGGGGAAAACTAGAATTAGTAAGTTTATGTTCTTGTATTGTGAAAACTGGAAAAAAAAAACTTATCCAAGAATGATTTACAAAGGCAGAAAATGATGCAAAAAAAATAACTATATGTTAAAAAAAAAACATATCTGTTTGCGAGGATTGGTGTCATGTCTTCAGAAGTTGGTGTTGTCATTTGCTGGTTTTGAAACGTTTCAATTTGGTTGGAATGGCGTAAGTGGCTAGCAAGCCCTGCAATTTCCAAAATATGCAGTTATGTGTATTTATTACTTATAATGTATTTTTTATTTTCATTAGGGGAAGTAAGTGCCCCTCCTCCCACTGACTGCATAGTTGACAGGGCCACCCTGTCGACCCCCCAGTTGCCATTGCCCTCCCCGTTCGCACAATTGTCATCCCCCCCCCCACCCCTTTGTTTCTTTAGTTGTGCCTTTGCTCAATATGGACGTAACTTTTGGTTCAAGCACGTCAGATCGAAATCCAACAGACAGAAACTAACGAACGAGCAATCAGATTTAATAATTCTATGGTTTTTTCCCCATCTGATGGTATTACTTTTCGCTCTAACGGGAATGTTTTCTATCTGACGGTAATATTTTCGGACATAACAGGATTTTTATTCAATCTGGTGGGAATTTTGCTTTCCACATAAGTGGAATTACCTCCATGTTATAAAAATACCTTTCAATCAGTGTCGGATTGGGCCTTCCGGGACTCAGGGAGGCCCCCACTGCAGGAGGTCCTTATTAAAAAAAATTTTTTGAAAAGTTAAAATGTCCAAGTTGCTGAGAAACCTTTCAAACTCGCGCCGATTTCTTTAAAATATATACGCTTAGGTAACAGGGCTCTGCCTCGGACCCCCTCTGCCCCCCACACAACACACTACAGGAGGCCCTTGTTTAAAAATAATATTTGAAAAATATGAAATGAATTTCTAATTTTAAAAATAATATTTGAAAAATTCGAAATGAATTTCAACGAAAATTGCATCGGTATGATGCTGGAAAACGTTTCAAATTCACACGAATATTGTAATAATACAACAAATATAGCCACTTGGGTGCGGGCACAGCCCCACGCTGCCACTTCAACGCCTTTGTAGTACATTCCCGGGGAGCTCCCCCGCCCCTTCTTTCTGTTCAAGAACTAGCTCTAATTTGTAGTTGTTTCATAGGCGCGTACTTCTTCAGCATACGTCTTCGGCATACTTCTTCCCCCAATGTCCTTACGAGGATTTTATCTTAGAAAAAGCAGCACCACGCGGAAAGTAGCAAAACAGTAGAAAAAACAGTGTTTGTCAACTTCCCAATCTAAACTGATTTGTGTAAATGTGTGACTGGTGTCAATTTGTGTAAATTTGTGTAAGTGGTGTGGAACTGACTGGTTCATTTTTTTACAGAGAGCAAGCAGCTTTTGTAGGAATAATACAGGGTGTTCACAAAATAGTTCTCTGATTACAAAAATTCATAACTTCTTTAAAAAAAAATGCTTATTCACATGCGGTTTGCACTGAATGGTAAGAAAACTCTTCGAGCTTTTTTGTAGTAGCGTCATTGCCAAAGATCGGCAGTAACAGCGCTTCAGAATATGACGTCATAAAGAAAATGGCGTCTTCCATTGAGTAATCGCAACGTGTGGTGTGGCTGGACGAAACCAATTCACCAATCACTGTACAAAGACGTTTCCGAACAATGTATGGAAGGGAACCCACAGATGTTACGTCCATAAAGGGATGGTTAACAAAGTTTCTTGTAACAGGGTTTCTGTATGTAAAGGCACGAGGCTCGGGTGAAAGTTTGGAGGAACTCCGTGCAGATTTCCCGCCTAGTCCATTCAAATCGGTAAGACGAGCATCACATAAGCTACAAATGCAAAGTCGACGGTAAACAAAGTGCTACACAAACAACCTTGGTATTTGCAGCTCACATAATGCACGCCTTACCGATTTGGATGGATCAATCGGGAAAGCTGCACGGATTTCCTCCACACCTTCGCTTGGCCTTGTGCCTTTACACATAGACCCTGTTGCAAGAAACTTTGTTAACCATCCCGTTATGGACGAACATCTGGGGGTTCCCTTCCATACATCGTTCGGAAACGTCTTTGTACTGTGATTGGCGAATTAACTTCGACTAGCCACACCACACATTGGCTCTCTCAATGGGAGACGCCATTTTCTTTATGGCGTCATGCTGAAGCGCTGTTAATGCCGATCATTGGCAATGACCCTATACTACAAAAAAAAATATTGGATTGTTTTCCTACCTTTCAGTGCAAACCGCATGTGAATTGCCCTTGTTTTAAAGAGTATTTTGTGTATACCGTGCACTATCATAGTAAAGTAATTTATCTGACGGAAAAAATATCTGAGGTGATGTTCTGTCTGATGGAATTTCTATCCAGCGGGTCGTTCGATGTTTTCTGTCTGTTACGATTTCGGGGATTTCGATCTGAAGGGAGGACACCAAAATTTGGTAATAATTATACTGTTATCAATACACCGGGGACAACGTACTTTAGCAAAACTAAGCATGTATCAACTAACACAAAAATATTTAAATCTGCTTCGGATTAGAAAGAGAAAAAAAAGAATGAGGAGGGATGTTCTATAAATCAAAGGGGAGGGCAGTCAGTCAGATAACCCCCTACCTACATGGAATGATTAGTGTTCTGCAACTTCATAATTTTATAACCCGTAAGCTATACTCGTGAGAGAAAATGGTTCGAAAAGCAAATCGATCCATATCATATAATCGAAGTCAAGATCTTGGTGTCTACTTCTCACCAA
Source organism: Lithobius niger (assembly GCA_023313725.1). Classification (NCBI taxonomy): domain Eukaryota; kingdom Metazoa; phylum Arthropoda; class Chilopoda; order Lithobiomorpha; family Lithobiidae; genus Lithobius; species Lithobius niger. Next base: position 6,465 of record JAHWFP010205837.1, on the reverse strand, counting down.
ACCTTAGTTTCTCAAACCAGTGTAATCAGCTAGTTAGCAGAGCAAAACGAATTAGTTATGAAGTGGGAAGATGCTTTATGTCTCGTGACGTGCCTACTCTAATTTTATGTGCGGCCTATTCTCGAATATGCCAACCCAGTCTAGTCTCCATATCATCTTAAAGCCATCAAACGTATTGAATCTGTGCAGCGTTCCTTCTCGAAATGTCTTCCGGGATACTACAACTTGCCTTACACAATGCGTCTTATTAAGCTGAGTCTCGAGTCTCTCGAGCTGCGGCGATTGCACGCAGACTTGTGCTTAACGTTCTCCATCCTACGAGGATTTGTTGATTTTGACCCAAAGCTTTTCTTTGTGGTTCGTGGCATTGGCTACACTCAAAAACACGCACTTAAACTGATGGTTGCACCTATAAAAAGAGACTGTAGAAAATACTTATTCTCAAATCGTGTGGTGCACCCCTGGAACAGCTTATCACCGGAGGTAGTGGATTCTGCGAACTTGCGTGTTTTTAGACAACGTCTTAGAAGGACCGATCTTGCAAGATTTTAAAAATGATTTTAATATGTTTTTGTTTTTACTCGTTTTTGTTTTTAATATTTTTTAAATGTTATGTAGATTACAATTGCTCCTATTTTAGTCTTATAATTGGTTGTATGTATCTTATTTCTATTTTATCTAATGTATGAGTATTATCCTTTTAATGCTGGACAGGTGTTAGCAGAACCTAACAGTCCCTTCCTGTTTCCATTTTCCTTTTTATGGAATTAAATATCTTTTCTCGTAACTCTTAAGAATAAAGTCCGTATCTGGTAGAAAACTGAAAGGTTATTGGATTATTGGTAACGGGAATGTTTTAAAATATTAATACAATGTAAAGGATATAACAAAATTCAAAGCATTTTCCATGAAAAGAACGTTTGGTGGCTAGAGGGGATGCTCGAAGGTGTAGCGCGGGCACAGTGGATGCTTCCCTTCCAACGTCGCTTCCAGCAAATAGTGCCCTGGTAGTGCGCAGTCTGAACATTTGGGTTGGGGACATATGCGCTTCGTGCTCGTGCGAGGACGATAAACGTCCTAAAGTTTCCCCAAGGTACTGCCGGAAAAGCGCTGCCGGAATACACGAATAATAAATCTCTGGTAGTATGCAGGCTGAACTGTGGAGGGCTGCGCTGTGCGTAGATTTTCTTCCTTGCATTAATTTTAATTTCATGACACGGCGTCGAAGTTAATGAAATTGTAAGCTAAAAATGTAGCATTCCCTAGATATTTTTCATCCTTTGGATTTTTTCCCTTTTGATTTTATTTCGTCTGGATTTTCTTTCTCTGGTTTTATTTTCCTCGATTTCCTTCGTGTTTACCCGCGTAATGGACTAGTTTAAATTAAACAAAACGTGCAAGAATACAAAACACTTACTATTTTGGGATTGAGCCCGCATGGACTGGTCATGCTGTAAATGGTTAGCCAAGACCTTTGTTTTTATCTGATAGAAAACCAATTCTATCTGATGGGACAATAAAACCTTTATATGATGGGGAAAAACTTCTAATGGGGAAAAAATGCCATCTGATCGGTAAAATTCTATCTAACGGACACACACATCGGTAATTGTTTGGAAACCTTACTTTTTAAACTAGCGACTTGAGTCACCTACCAATCGATTCCTTTCGTCGTTACGGTTCCGAAAATCATAACGAAAACGTGCGCAAACGCTTATTTATTTTTGAAAAAAAATTATTAAAACATGCTAAAACGCTACTCACAACAGGCTAGAGGCGCCGCCATTCTACCACTGATTCTACGTGATGATACCCCAACTCGAAAACCTGATTTCGACCAGAACGTTACTAAACGAAAATTATCTCTTTCCTAAGCAGACGGTGATATTTGCGGCCGGATTCAAAGTCCGCAGGGGCACGCTTCGCGCGCATTATCATATAAATCGAGGGCACAAGTCTACTTCGGCAAGCTCGAGGCAGACGACGCCGCGCAGTGAAGCACCACACGTGAAACGCCAAACCACAACCAGTTCATTACAAGTGAAACGCTAAACAGAAGCCGGTACCTATAACCTAACCTAAGCGATAATAACAACAAAACCACACGCCACACAAACCACACAAATCGTGTCAGCCATTTCGTCTGCTGCCAGGAACGAGATAATTTCCGTTTACTCAGGGGCGCAGGGAAGCGGAATCAGGTTTTCTAGTTGCCCTTCCACCTCGCAACATCGCGATGCGTAGCGTTTATGCGTGTTTTAATATTTTTTTCCCCAAAAATACATAAGCATTTGCGCACGTTTTCGTTATAATTTGCGGCACCCTAACGGCGAAAGGAATCGATAGATAGGTGAATTAAGTCGATAGTGTGAAAAGTCAGGTTTCCAAACAATTCCCCACAAATCTTCTTGTCGGACGTTATTTCTATACCATGGGACGTTCGATCATTTCGATTAATGGATTTTCGTTCTGATGCGAGGACCGTGATTGTTTATTTCTTTGTGGGTTTGTATTTTCTTTGTATTTTGCTCATGGGGGCGGGAAGTCGTTTATTTGTGTTTTTGCTTTTTGTTTTCTCTCACAACCCAAAACAAAAATTCCTGAGCAAAACTTCAGGACTAACAAATTTCAGGTAAATAAGGTTTATAAGCATAAGTATAAGTACTGTTTAACCCCCATTAAGTGGTTAGGAGAAGGAAGGGGCCTGGACCCACTTACACCAACCCTGTGGAAAGGAAACGTGACGTTAAAACAAAAGTAAGGCATCAGAATAGCTAAAGGACCCTTCATGGAGCCTGGGGAAGATGCTCAGGTCTTTTTACGAAGTTGTGAAGTATCGCCGGGGTTAAGTGTCGTCTGAAAAGAGCCACTTAAAAAGATGCTAGTTTCTGGCATGCCCACTTCAATAGGCCTACTGACTTTGTATTATTGCCAATAAGTATTATTAAATTCATAGGTATTGATACGGTCCTTGATAAGGGTTTGCGGTTTGTGAGGACCCCCCCCCCACTCCTTTTTCACTTGAATATGGGGAAGGGCAAATGACGATCTAGGAAGCGGGGCATCGAAACTTTCTAAATCATACGGTGTCTTCCCGTTTCGCCGAAAATTAGGCACTGATTAAAATTTGGCGAAAGGGGAATTCCCGTTTTGCCGAATCACGTCTTGCAGAATTAAAGTATTCTATAAACATTTTCTATTGCAGAATTTAAAGAAGCATTCCTAATTGACAGGAATTTGTGGTTAACTGCGGTTTCTGACGATTGTGTGTTTAGCAGCTGCAGCAGCACAAGTGACGCGCGTAATTTGAAAATAAATATTCAGCAAAACGGGATCCACGTCACCGAAAATTAATACACTAATTAAAATTTGGCGAAACGGGATTCAGCGAAACGACTATATAACGATCATACATTTGATCCCCCTCTCCCCGGACATAATGACTGGTCCCTGTACCCAGGGAAAATGAACTACAGAGCGAAATATCGCAGGAACACTGAGAGCAGAAAAAAAAGGTGAAGGGGAAAAGGACAAACAAAACCACATCGTGTAAAAAAAAAGATGCAGAAAGCCATGCACACAAAAAGAGCCGTGGTATCGTATAATTGATATGGCAATATTTCCCTCCCCTTTTTAGATTTTTTTGGAACACACTAATTACTTAGTTACAAAAGTTGAAAATTACATCAGTTGACAATATACCTCTTACAGGGATATTGTCAACCAAAATTAGTAAGTGAAAACGTTGCGTGCCACTTCCTTGATATTGCCGTCACTACAAGTAGTGGGATCAGATGACGTAATAAATGCAACATTGCATGAAATTTACGGGATCCATGGCGATCAGTTCAGCAACTGGTTTGTTTACAGCCATTGGTCCACTGACAGTATAAATTGTACTAAATCCTCCCATTCTCATTAACTGGGACTGAATGTCAAGAACCAAGTCGCTGGACCGTAATTATGGCTCATTCGATTTAAATGACTTTTTGGATTTTCCAAAATCGTTTCGTTTTTCGAAGGCGTCCAAATATTGTGGTAGCATCGCCTTTAAGCTTATCTTTTTTCCATTTTTTGTATGCACATACCGGCTGGCATGTTTTTTTTATTTTGCATGGTAGCCTAGTTAGTTTGTTGAATACGTCCACAGTCAGTATTTGTGAGCCTCGAGGTTCCCTATGGAAAGTGGTTGAATCTTCTGGCACCCAACAGTCTGAGCTCCAAAAAAAGTGCAGGTGGCTGGTCTCACCCTGCTGCTGACAATGACCTCATCAAGCGGGTATTCGTGAATGCTGGGATAGTAGCACATTGGAACCTGTTGGAGTTGACAGGAAAAATAGTAAAGCATCCGGATAACATTTCTTTGATACCATGGGCAAGCAGTCATCAGCTTTTGGCATGGGATTTGACTTGCACCAACAATGTGGCATTGTCATACCTTAACCAGATGTTCTTGGAACCTTTGAGCACCACCTGTGCAGCCGATGATAGGAAAAAGGGCTGGAGAGCCGGTACCTGGAGAATCGTTACTTCTTTTGCCTTATCTGACCGATTTTCGGCTCTCAGTCCTTTTCCAACAATGAAACGATGCCAGAGCTGAATTCGAGTGCAAAAGCTGCCAAGGTTTTTTTTTTCATTGACGTTGCAGTCGTTTGTTTATACTAATCAAACAATAAACATTTCGATAAACACTACAACTACATGAAATTATGTGCCTTCCATTGCAGGAACTATTGATGTACAAAGTCTGTTTTGTCTACGCTGTGAATGGAGCTAGCAGTATTGTAGAGCAGCTTCTACCTCTTCTGCTGACATAAAGAGACAAACCGAACATTAAGACGTTTCCACCGTGTTGCTGACAAGATAAAGTGTTACCGCCATCTTCTTATTTATTTTACTTTGTTTTATTTTAAACGACGTTAGCCTTTCACAGGCCATTTGTACCATCGCTGAACAATGCATCGGCGATCGAATTCATTTTGCTAGCAACGAAACAACTACAAGGAAAGATGGAACGTACAACAACAATACCCAAGCGCAAGCACAGTGAAACGGGCAGAGATCCAAAAAGCGGGCAATAAGTAGAACATTGTTCGTTTTCCTCGTGCCAGTAGTTAACAATTACTCGGGTGCAGTGTGCCCTCAACACTGTTAGCACTTGGCATTCGGAAAGCTTACACCTTCTGACATAAATGTCATGTAGGCTACCCAAAAAGGCTTCACAAAAAATGTAATTTTTGACGCTGATTTACTACTGGTTGAGGTTTTGCAGGCATACTCAATGATAAAGTAGGAGCAGTCAGACAAAAATCAAAATGCCACAGGTTTGGCACAATACAAGTGACCGAACACATTTTTTCATTGGAACAGGGCTTATTAGCCTTAAATAAAATTTGAATCTCTGTAGGGTTGATTTCTGACAAAGTACTAATAGAACTAATAGTACTAATAGGACGATCCAAAATAGTCACTTGAGCTTTCTTCGGCAAACAAACGGATTTCACCCGAATGACCAACTCAGCTAAGCTCTGACATGAACAGCAACCATTTAGACTCACAATTTTCTCTAGATGTGAGCATATTAGCATAATGGCTTAATTGCAGGATTAACCATCACTGCAGCCGATTGCAGCATAGTTGACGTAAGTTGGCAGTCAGGCGGGACTATGAAGTGTGAAGTGATGATTATGTACGACCATAGGCAATCTGCCACTTCTGTCTCGAACCATGTTGGGTAGGATGGAGTCCATTTTCTCACGTCTCATTACAGATTCAAAGCGTCATCAGGTAACTGTTTTTTCATCCAATATGCATTTGTTTGAATACAGCACTTCTGCTTGAACATCCCCAATATTACCATATTTCAGACAACGTACAGCTGCGACTAGCTCCAAGTAAGCCTCTGATGGGACTGTAGTTTGAATTAACAGATGCCTATCCCATTAGACCAGTGGCCTGATCAAGGACACCCATAGGGGTTACTGTGTTCGGACAATATGCTTCTCTAAGGTTTCATTACGGTGTCATTCATATTTCGACTTCTGGTATGCAAACACTACCAGTTAAGTTATGCACAGAATACGACTGTTGACGAGAAGGTACCAACCACCATCAATAAAAGAAACATGGTTTAGCATGAATAATTGCACATCCCTGCATGGTTGTCGCTCCAGCCATACAATTTTTAACTCCTGGCTAATCTAAAGACTCCTTTGTGAGACTCAAATGGGTAATCTGCGTGACAATTAAGTAACAAGCTGCAACTTGCACTATTAGCACACTATACTTTGGATAGGGTTCTAAAAGTATAAAATATAGAAAGGTAAAATATTATAAGTTCTGGCTCCAATCACATTTTAAATCCATTAATTCTACTTCCAAATGGAAAAGTGAATTACCACTTTCATTGTAAACCATAAACAAATCGTACTCCTCAAGGTCGGCTGGGTTAATTTGATTCCTTTG
>JAHWFP010205836.1:16901-34085 GCA_023313725.1 Lithobius niger | reverse complement strand
TGCATGAGTCGGTTTTGGATTTTTTCGTTTGCACACAGTCGCTGGTGTCGGAGTTTACTTTTGAAGTCTCTGACGACCTGCGAAACAGTGATCATTTTCCTGTGCTTCTCCGCCCAAGGGGCGTTAAGGCTGTGATACCGGGCAGCAGCAGGAGTAGGCCTGTGGCAGCTGCAGGGTGTTTCACGGATTGGGTTCGTTCGTATGTGCATCGCAAGCAGATGAGGGGGATGGGGAGAGGTACGGAGGATGAGCCAGTGTGGTGGACCCGTCGGTGTAGTGTTGCTGTGAATGACAGGCGAGTAGCGTATCGTAGATGGAAGCGCTCCCCATGTGAAGAACTGTGGCTTTCATACAAGGGCACAGCTAGTGAGTCAGTGTACCTCATCAGGAAGGAAAAGGAGGAATTTGGTGGGCGACTGTGCAGTCGTGTGGGATCTGCTGCATCGCTAGCACAGGCCTGGCACATACTACGTCAGCAGTCTTCGAGGATTGCTTTAACTTGGGTTTATGATACTCGCTCTTTAGATACTAGTTGTAGTCGTTGTGATACTAGTCGTGTTTAGATACTAGTCGTGCTTCGGGGTGAGGGAATGGCGGATGCCTTCAATGAGCGGTTTGCCAGTGTGTACTCCCTTCCTGGTGGTATTCCGCCGCCTCTTGCCCCAGGGTGTGTATGGTCCAGCTCTAATGTTTGTGATGCACGCTGGGACATATTGGAGTATGAAGCTGCTCTGGCGAGGTGCAAGAGCTCGTGTGCGTCGTGTGGACCTTAAGGCTCTGTCGCGCGAGGCCAAGGAAGATTTACTAGCTCGTTTTCAGGACATCCTGGATGGTGCAGACCCACCTGCATCGTGGATGCACACAATTTTAATTCCGGTGCACAAAACTGGTAGTGACAGGTCGATTCTGATAAACTACAGACCAATAGCACTGTTGTCATGCATGCGAAAGGTTTTTGAGCGTATGGTGATCCGGAGGCTCAGCTGGCATGTTGAATACTATGGGTGCCTCACCCCGGCACAGTTCGGCTACAGGCCAGTCAGAGGTGCGCAGGATGCCATTCTGTACTTGTTGATGGGCATAAGGGAGGCGTGGGCGCAGGGAAAGGTGGTCATGGCCATCTTCCTAGATATTAAAGTAGCGTATGATATGGTATAGATTGAGTGGGTGAGAGCTGCCTGGGAGTTGGCCCAAAGTTGGTTCGGACTGTGGCAGCCCTCCTGGGCAAGCGTAAGTTTGTCACACGTGCTGGCAAGTTTTGGTCGGCGGAAGCCAGCACTGGCCGTGGTCTTCCGCAGGGGAGCTGCCTCAGTCCGACGCTCTTCGCGATAGCGATTAATGACGTACTTGTAGAACTGGGTGTGTCATCCAACATTGTTTGTTATGCGGATGATGTGGCGTTGTAGTTTGTTGGTACGAATTTAAGCCTCATGGCGGAGCATGCTCAGCAAGCTCTGGATGTAGTTGTTCAGCGTTTGAGAGATTGGGGGTTGCTTTTGGCACCAACTAAAACGGAGCTACTTGTGTTTTCTAGGTCTGGGACTATGTACCCAGCAGTTGTGCTTAGTGTTGGTGGAGTGTGTGTCCAGCCAAAAGCGCAAGTTAAATACCTGGGAGTAGTGCTTGACTCAGCTCTAGCGTGGAATGCACACACAACTATGCTGAGTGGGAGAATTCAGTCACGGGCCTCTATACTTCGGGCACTGGTTGGGTGCACGACTGTGAATAGGGGGTCTCTTCTGGCGACGTACAGGGTTTTTGTACGGGCTGGGCTGGACTACCATCTGCCGTTCCTGAGTATCTCGGTGCGGCATATCAAAGCCCTGCAGACAGCAGTAAATGAGTGCTTGCGTTGTGTCTCTGGTTGTATTGCGTCCACTCCGGTTCAGGCGCTGTGGGTGGAGTGCGGTGAGCCACCACTGGCCTGTCGAGCGAAGGAATTGCTTGCAGCTCTTTGCATGCGCAACCTTAGCAGGGGTGAGGCTGACCCAGTTGGAAGGATTCTGGTGGATGATAGGAAGTTGAGTGAGAAGGCACGCAATCTTCTAGGGGTGGCGGGTCTTGGAGTGTCAATCCTGCTCCATGTGTCGGAGTTCTGTTTTGAAGTTGGATGGGCTAGTCCGCTGGGCCCCTGGACTTGGTGTCTGGATCTATGCACGGTTTTCGGGTGCAGGTCGGCTGAGTGCGACGCTTCGTTTCATGCAGAGATGTCCGTTGGTGGCATTGGAGTGAGCGTACTATCCCTAAAAGTATCACTGCAGAGGTACGTGAGTGATGTGACGTCTAGTACAGTGAGTGAGATGATTGCGATCTCCATCGCACTGGACGGGGCATTGGATCTAGCCCTTCTATCCTTTGCTATTCGTACGGGCTCTTTGTCGAGCTACAGAGGTCTTCGTCGGGCGTGGGCTAGTTTCGATGTCTGTGAACCGATTGTTTATACCATTGGGTGGAAATTCTGGATGGCATCTCGGAATAGTTTTGTGGTTTTCAAATGGGTGCAGGGACACAGTGGTGTCCGGGGAAATGAGCAGGCTGACGGGCTGGCCCGTTCAGCGGCTACTCGAGATGTCGCTACAGTGACACCGGTCTTATCGTTTAAGGCGCGGAGGCCTCTGCTTCAGAAGTGGAGCCAGGGGGTTTGGCAGTGGCAGTGGGATGGTGCGGAGACTGGGAGGACCCTGTATCTGGTTCAGCCAGTTTGCGACATGCGCCTCAATCTGGACAAGTTGCAGTTCTCAGAAGCCAAGTTACTCTCCAGGCTGCGCACAGGCCACTCGATTCTGCGAGCGCACCAACACAAATTTGGCTGGGTGGCCTCGCCAGCTTGTCCGTTATGCAATGTTGACATGTCCCCAGAACATTTCCTTCTTGCTTGCCCTGCATATGAGCATCACCGCGGTTTGATAAGAGGGTGGGTCAAGGAAATGCCAACACTAAGTTGCCTTTTGTCTCTCACAATGGGTCGGGCGCCGGTGCAGAGGTTGCGCTCGCTAGCGAGATACTGCATTGCGACAGGCGTTCAACTATGAATTGCATGCTCCCTGCACCTTCCACTGGTTCTCTGTTGTTGGTGGATGGCTGTTCTTCTCTGGCTGTCTGCTGGTTCTCTGCGTGTGGTCTACACAGTGGTCAACAATGGTCAATGTGATCAAGTAGTAATTTGGTTTAGTGCTCTTGTGTACAGTGGAGAGGGTGAGTGAGTGAGCAGCAACTGGCTGACGCGACCACGTGGGGAGGTGGTGCTGTTTTGTTCCTGTGTTCAGTGGGCAGTGCACGCTGCACGGTGCAGTATTTTGGTGCAGTGCTGTGGTTTAATGCAGTGGTTTAGTGTGGAGACTTGGTGCAATTGTTTTCTGGGGTGTTTTGAATTTGGTGTTATGGATTGACAGTAGGTTGCTAAGTTAGTAGTTAAGTAGTTTCGTTGTTGTTTGGAGTTGTTGTATTTTGTATGGAGCGTACGACTGCGGGTCACGGCTCCGGGCAATAAATTGAATTTAATTGATGGTGTGAGCAGAGTGTCAGAGCAGACGAAGATGAAGCGTGCAGCAGTGCGTGTGCATATGTGTCTGTAGTAGTGCTTCAGTACTTTGTGCCAAGAAACTGTACGTTATAGGAAGTGGTGTAATGAGAGTAAGGTGGAGGTTGGCGGCAGTTTGTAAGTGTGGTTGTTTTATTAGTGTATTTGTAGATAGGGCGTACGGCTTTGGGCCACGGCTCTGAACAAGTACTCGTAGAAAGAATCCGTGTTTCAACTAAACGCATATAGAATTAAACCAAACTTAGTTACGCTGTTAATTTTGAGGCCTCCGGCCTCGAAATTGGCAGCTAGAAACGATAAGATGCAGGCTTTCAGAGCTGAGTTGAATTGTTTCAGAGTGGCCAGCAACAATGCATGCATAAACCTTTGTAGCACGACACCATAGCCGTACAAAAGGTATGTACACGTATGACTAACAAAACGTCAAGTGTGCCGTAAAAAAGGGGGTTATATAATTGAAGTTTCACTTTACGTGTTAAAATGTACACGGATAAAAATTTTATGATTAAAGGCACATAACTTCCTCCGGTATATTTTAACGTTTTTCTCGATACATTACCGGAAATAGTTTTATATGAACTCATTTACCTTTTATTTGATCGTCTAAGGGTACGATCCTGATGACAAATGTGGCGCGTGTACGCTAGTAAGCTTCTTTTTTACCGCTCGGTCCGAGGAGTATCTCACTCCCGCCAGAAAGCTTCTCGGGCGTTCTTGGGCTACTTTTAACGGTGACGTCACACGATGTTTACACGCCTAGTCTGTGACGTAGTGATTCTTCGTACACTTCAAGTCACGTGACTTGCCGCTTTTGAGCGAAAGCCAAGTTAGATAGTAGCTGCCTTTCTCGAGGTACGAAGCTTCAATCCCAGTTAACCTTGTTCTGAGCTTATCAGGAGAAATGGCGAGTGATGAACGCATTTATCTATTCCACCAAGTAGATTTGCTACCGAATCGGTAAAGGAAAGGACAAAACGAGAATTGGATCAACAATTAGGTTTATCTTATGTTTACCGCAAGAAACTAGGATTAAAGAAGGGGTGGGGCAAGGGTGTCGGGCTCCTGACATGGTGATGGACAAAACCAAAGGCGGAGAAGAAATTAAATTGCGGATTGAGTTTCAGACGTAAATTCTCGTAGCAGACATACGGCCTAAGGAAAAAAAACGTTTAGCTGCAGTACCAATTAAATTATAATTAGGGTCGGTCGGGAGAAGCTTTTTTTTTTTTTGATGGTAAGCTGTTTCTGTACAGTAACGCCGTTTTTCATTCCCGCATAATGCCAAAACATTAAGTCACAAATTAGGCTACAAGGAAAAAAATAACGGTCGGGAGGAATAATGAGATCGGTCGCAGGGGCGTAAACTTACTGTCCGAAGAAAGGAGGGGGGGGGGGGATCTTCTCCCCCCCCCCCCCCCCCAAAAAAAAAAAAAGCGCTACATAATGACCGGTCCTTAAGCATGCCTCCTTGAAATCGCCAATAAATTAATATGCGTAACATAGTCGGCAACGATAGGACGTAAATTTCGACATCAACTCATAATAAAGACCCCCAGAATCTTTTATTTGGCCAACTTTGTTCAAATAAAACTAACTTGTGGGTATTTTACCGCAGCAACAGACAGGAGACATTGATGATCATAACGTGCAGTCATCTGCGCCAGTGTTTGTTTACCTCTAGTCGCTCCATCTTTGCCTTTTAGCATTTGTACGATGTGTCGCATGGCGCGGCTCCGAAATGAGTATGATCTAGCGTCGGATGTGACGTCATGCTTGTTTCACAGAGCAGTGCGCGCCGCGGTCGTGTGAACTATATTTTAGCGTAGTTGACGTATGAGTAAAGCGGCCAGGACGGAGGGATTTATGTGCCTTTAATAATTGAAATAATCAAATGTACACTTGAGAAAACTGCATCTGTTTAAGTGCCGTTGTGCTTTACCTATCATATATTTAAAACGTAAAGTACAACTGCACTTAAAACAGATGAAATTTTCTCAATTGTACATTAGATTATTTCAATTAAAAATCATCCAAATTTTATCCGTGTACACTTTAACAAGTAAAGTGAAACTTAAATCATATAACCCCCTTTTTTACGGCACACTTGACGTTTTTGTTAGTAATATTAATTTAGAAATAAAATTAAGCCGAACTCCATTTTCTGTGAATGATTCTTTCCTCGGATTGAACTGGGGACAAAAAGAAAAAGGTGCAGCGTAGTGCAAGCAATTTTTTGCCAGAAGGGGCAGCTGAGCAGGAGCTGTTGGACTGGCTGTTAGTTACGTTACGTAATGTCGACAAGACATTTTGTCGAAACCTGTCTCATCATGCTGAAGACGTCACCAAAACCATATAGCAATGAGCTGAGCGCCACACACCGGATGCGACGTTGTCACGAGACGTCTTAAGGCATCTCACGACAACAAGGCGAAGCTCCCTAGTTTCGTGTGACGGGGTGTCTCCACCAGATGCAACGCCATCTACTGACATATCGTTAACCTATACAACTTGCACCCACGTCCCAAATGTTTACTCAATGATTACGGAGGCGCGTGGCTTGGTTATTGTGTTGAAATGTATTGCTTTGTGCATTCCAAATTTGCACAGATCCCCATCTTCAACTCAATGAGGCTAGATGATGCAGACTTTGATTTGGTGGCAAGCTTCTAAACACGTTGCTGATATTTGTCCAAATTATCAAAGAAACATATATCCGGGAGTCCAGTTCATCCAGTTCGATGGTCAGTCGTCAGTGAAGCACTAACTTTCTTCAAGCTGTTTTCGTAAGCTATCCACGGCGTGCCACACCAATGGTGCACACATAATAAGGACCTTAACGCCCCCTGGTTAACGGAATGATGTAAACTGGCAATGTATAAACTCGTGGTACCCACAAAACCACGGACACCACAATGCCCCGTATTTACAACTTTGTTTGATGTTGGTTTTGGGTCTTTGAAGGCCGTAAAAGTCCTTAAATTTGTATTTCTTGTTTTCTCTTCATAGGTGCTTAAAAAAACTATGAAAAGGTACGTAAAAACTGTTATGAGCAACAGGCAAAATATTTATCGACGAGTGCGTTTCAAAAATCAGGAATGAACGTATTGACGACTGGGACTTCCAGTGCTGGGGGAGGGAAGGGGGCATGAATAAAACCTTCAACGCATCGGGCCAAAAATATCCGTCGTTGGGCCTCGCTTCTCCAAAATCGATTATTCGTTCGATGCAGCATTGAGCTCGATTTTTTTTAAAAATTTTTTATGATGGGATAGTCGGTGGTGAGCGATTTATCATAAAAAGCAAAATCGAATATATTTTCAGTTTTTATCAAAAGATTTTAACATTCAATACAACCTTAAATGTAAAGTTATTTTCGCCACCCCCCCCCCCCAATGGCGCAAACCCAAACTTTCTAGCTCTTACCATTCCAAAAAAAAATAAAGAACAAACAAGAAAAAAATATCGTAGCAAAATCCCAAAAGGCGGAAGAATGCGCAAAGTTTTCGCCATCAAAGTGGTGATATCGGAGAAAAAAATGGTTGTTTCCAAACTTTAACTAACACACCTTATGTTTTCATTGATAGAACCAGAGGCGTAAATTCAAAATAGGGCCCGGAGGCAGGAGTGCAGTGGAGGCCCCCCCCCCCTCCACCTCCCCCTCACACTGTGGTGCATTGTGGGATAAGTAGTTTATTGTTTAGTCTTCACTGATTGTCGAAACATTCTCGCGAAGCACGTATTTATAAGCTTGTTATTCAATTCGGCTGATCAGCCATTAGTCCAGTCAATTTAGATCAAATGCTCGGAATAATTCATAATAACCTGATTTTGTTGGCACATATGTTTGTAGTAACCCTATTTACGTTGCCTTTTGGACTTATATGTCAGACTGCCTGAGCGGGGAATCGAACCCAGGACCTTTGAAGTCAAAGGCCAAGGTCTACCGCTGAGCCAGACCTTGTTATTTCTTGTGAGCCTTTGGCTTTCCCGTCTTTAATTATGTTCGTAATGACATCAACTTCAACATACTAAAAGCTAACGCCGTAATCTTGGAAACATGGCGCCCGATATCGGTTTTTTTCAATAATCTCGGTAACGGTTGCTCGGGGCATGAAAATATGTTCTGTCCAAAAACGTAGAGCATGAAATTTTCTACAAAAAAATGATCTATTAATTTTCTTCGTATAGATTCAATGATTCAGCCGGTAAACGGTGCAGAAGAATGTTGAGTTAATGCTACCGTCTTGGAAACATGCGCCCAAAATCGGATTTTGTCAATCTATTACGGAAACGGCTGCATAGAATATGTTTAATCCGAAATTGTAGAGCATGTAATTGTCTACAAAAAAAGTTGCATCTGTTTTAAGTGCAGTTGTGCTTTACGTTTTAAATATATGATTGGTAAAGCACAACAGCACTTAAACAGATGCAATTTTCTGAATTGTACCTTTGATTATTTCAATTAAAAATCATCAATTTTTATCCGTGTACATTTTAACGAGTGAAAATTCAATCATATAACCCCTTTTTTACGGCACACTTGACGATTTTGTTTGTAATCCGTGTAGTGTACCTTTTTTACGGCTATGGCGTCGCGCTACAAAGGTTTATGCAAGCAGTCGATTGTTGCTGGCCACTTTGAAACAATTCAAGTCAGTTCTGAAAGCCTGCATCTGCGAAATAAATACGCAAATCTATCGTTTTTAGCTGCCAAGGCCTCGAAATTAACAACGCAGCTTAGTTTGGTTTAAAAATATATGCGTTTAGCTGAAACACCGACATTTTACCGTTCAACAATCAACTTTTTAGCAAAGACATAACACGTGCACGAAGAATGAATCTGGAGTTTGCTGAGTGGCATTGTTCCCTAATTACAATGGTTAAAACAATGCAAAACAATCAAAATGATCGTTTAGGGTCCCGTAACTCCAGAATGAATCGACCAATCGAAAAAGTGGTCCCTGTAAGGTTGAAGCCCAGGGAAATTTCTGGCTCAAATCATGTTTCAGATTTTAGGTAGATGCAGTAGTTTTTTTCTGAAACCGTGTCAACCAAGAACGAGAACAACAACAACAACAAGTGAACAGTTATCAAATTTACGTGTGGCTTCCTACGTTTACTCTTGCACGGAATTGCATAAAAGTCGGTGTAAAGTTTGGAAAAGTTGCTATCTTTTGGTCGAAATATATTGAATAGAAACGGAGAAATTAATCGTTTTAGTTTTGCTGGAGAGAGGCTATCGCCGTGTATGATTACATTACAGGAAGCTAGTGCTTTGAAACGGAAGTCATGCCTTCATTTGCATCTTGGCGCAATGCAATTGCAAAAGATATGTGTACAGACAGGTTGATCGAAAGAATTCCGACGGACTGCATGATACTGCAAGACTATATCATAGAGATTTGTTGAGAGGGGGGGGGGGGGATGACTTAATTAGTCGTAGCGATTTTGAGTTAAGGTTGTAGGGGTCGCAGGGTACAATCCTTAACTGGGGTGGTAAGTGTTAGTTTAACGAAGACAGAGCATAATTGAGCGGTATCAACCCTCCTTAAAGGAAAATCAAGGCATTTGTCATTTGAAAAATAAGGGCAGACATTTATTTGGGATTCACATGACGTTGCATACAATTCGGTTGTGTGTACAATATTGTAAATAATTCTTGAATAAAGTTTATTGTTACAACACGACAATAACAGGGATGTCTCGAGTCGCAAATATTAAATCACAAGTCAACGAAATCAGTCTCTGAACGTCTTCAAAGAATGGACAAATTTCAAGAGTAGAGTCACGTAATTTATCCTTTTCAGGCGTAAGAGCCGCTTATAAGAACTTGAAATGGAATCGTCCAAAATGGATGGACCTCATTATTGCAAACTAATGACGAGCATCATAATTGATACGAGGCAAATTGCAATGATTCTTGGCAATAAAGGCAAATCTCCGAAATGTATTGTATACACACCGTATTCCCTACTCACTGAAATAATGAATGACGAGAATACATCAACAACGGTCAACTGTCATTGAGAAAACATGCCATATCTGTTTTTACCCATTTTTCGCACTACGGGGGGGGGGCCCCCGTTTATCCAGCACTGGCAATAGAGTGAATAAAACAGTATTCGTACACGGCCTTGAATTCTTTGAAAAAGCCGTAAGTTTGAAAACCGAAAATTCATGGCTTGAAAAATTGGAATTTTTTGTTGCTGGGGCCTGAAATGGCTTTGAATTTTATGAGTGTACTTTTGTTAGAACTGAGGTTAATGCCATGAGAGTAATATTAATTTAGGTATAAAATTAATAAGTAGAAACAAATTAAGTAAATAAATAGATGCAGTTTGTCAGCCGAATCCATGTCTTCTGTGAACGATGCTTCCCTCGGATTGAACTGGAGAAAGAAAGCGAGAGGTGCTGTGCAGTGCAAGCAATTGTTGCCTGACTTTTAGTTGCTGTGTTTTTCCTTCCTCCTTATCCATTGGTGAGAGAGAGGACGTAATGTTTGTCATTGTTGACAACGGTCTAGCTTCCCACTGCAAACTAAGAGCACAATAGTGCCAACGATGGCAACTGAAAAAAATGCTGGAAATTTTGAGAATCTACTGTGCAAAGAGCTTTGAAATTGTGTAGGGGTTTTTAGTGCGTGTGGGTGGTGCCCCAATGCCAACCCCACAGTTAAGGGACTTGCTTGAAAATGAGCCGTGGTGCGTGTCAAAGGGTTGCGGGAATTCCAAATTAACCTTAACCGATGGAACAAGGCTGGTAGTCGTGATTCAGTTTTGGTGTTAGTTTAATGTTAAATATGAGCGATCGTGTGCTCAGGCTCGCCTGAAGTTCAAGGGCGACACTAGCCTTGTATTAGGGCCTTAAATGGAATGTCAACGGCATTTGGCTTACTTGGGAATATTCGGATTAATTGGTTCGGGCTATTTCATACGTTGACTGCTAAACTAAGTAGCTACGGGGTTGCAGTGCTGAACTAGCAACAGGGTTGGTCTGGTTTGAATTTAAGTTCGGGGATTGGAGAAATTGGGAAAAATTCTAATTATAGGGCCAAAATTACCTTTGGATGCGGGGAGTTGGAGAGTTGGTGGCGGATGGAATTTTAGGTTAATACCTAATTGTTGGGAGCACCCGGCCGAAAACCAACCGAGCTCGAGCCGTTACAATTGATGTCCAGCATTATGTACAGACAAATCATAGCTATGTATTGTTACAACAATTGATCAAATAGGATTATTTCAACTAACAATGAGTATCAATTTTTGGAGTGACAATGGCACATTACAATTTGACGTCATGTGGACTTCGGGCTTGGCAGATTACACAAATGACGTCATCAGCGTAACCTTGCTGGGGTGGTACAATTCCAACGTTGAAATCCGGTTAAAAAGGTTAAAGGGTTTAACGAGCGTTAACCACTCCTGGTCATCTGCCCGAAGCCCTAAGGCCCTATGTCTGCAACAGCCAGATTCCCAGGCGGTCACCCACCCAAGTATCAATCCAGCCCAATGCTGCTTAACTTCGGGGATCTGACGAGAACCGGTGTTTCCAGCACTGCAAGGCCGCAAGGCTGCTGAAATCCGGAATTAAACTCGCAACAATTGGATGTCAGATAGCCTTGAAAAAGCCTTGAAAAAGCCTTGAAAAACCTTGAAAAGCCTTGAAAAAGCCTTGAAAATGGGTTCGTCTGTTACATATGAACCCTGGTAAAATTTACCTTGTTAATAACGATACTTCTTGCTAGGAAAATGCTTATCGCCTCAGCTAAATTACGACCACCTTCAAGATGTCAGATTTGGCAAATGTCTAAATGAAAGTGTATAAAGAGCTCATTTTACTTCATAAATTCGCTATTAACTTCATCCGTGAAAATCTCCTTGCGTTGAATGCTCTTCCTGGACAAAGACAAAACAGAATAGCTGACGTTCGATTCCCGGAACACAAGTTTTGCCAGCATCGTCGACGATCGACCACCTGTAGCGTGCGGCAGACAAAGTGAACATTCACCTTACCCCTCATGGGTTGACAACAATCGGGGTTTATTCTTGCATGTGTTGCCATTTGTTTTCATTTAGATTGTTAATAAAACGAACAAACTCTTTTTTTTTTTTTCTGGTGGGTTTTCATCGCTGGAAGAGCGTCGCGTGTACGCCATTGTGGTAGCCGGTCGACGACAAATAAAACCTGATTTTTGCCAGAACTTTTGTAAACGGAAATTATATCTGGCCGGACATGTTTTTGGTTGCGGTTTCTGATATTATATGTTTGCAGGTAATTTGGAAAAAAAATCTGAACGCATCAACTCTGCTAAAAGTTACCATCTCATCGACTGAACTATTACTGATTACTCTCTTCTGGAGATTCTTGGCATAATGGCGGACACGAAACGCATCATAAAGGACGGTAATAGGGTCGGGAAAACGATGAATTTACAACAACTTCGCGGCAACAAACGCCAATTTACAATAAATACCGATTAACAAGAAGGACTAATTGTTATGAGGTAGTGGCATAATGGCGGACACGAAACGCATCATAAAGGACGGTGACAGGGTCGGGAAAACAATGAATTTACAACAACTTCGCGGCAACAAACGCCAATCATATATACAGGGTGGGGGCAGAAAGGATGGAACCCCCTTGCCAATCAAAGATGGTTAATGTTAGGATAATGAAACTTTGCATGATATGTAGGCGAATGGGGGGGAGGGCAACTAACCATGTGTCGATCACTGGCCTTGACGCATAATTTCAAGATCATCGTGATGCTAACTTTTTACCATGCTTCGTAGAACCCTGTGTAAATTAGAAACTTGTAGTCAGTGTCAAGGCATGGCCATTGCAAAAAGCGGAACGAAATTCGGTACGTTAGTTTAGGAATTACGGAAATTGCAAACATCATTAATCTTGTGCTGACCGAGTGGCTTTCCTGCCAAACAATTCTGTCAGTGTCTTTCGTACGCCACGCATTGTTATTGGTAGGTAATGGTGTTGGCAGCATACTCAATGGCATAATTCAGTAACCGTGATCAGCTCTGAAACAAAATCAGAAATGTTAACCTGAGAGATGGACAAGTTTAGGGTTACTATCTAGATGGCCACGGTGACTAAATTATGCCAACTTGCATAATATGCTGTAGGTTGCAGCACCAATTTGTCTACGCGTAATGCAGCAGATTGTGTCGAGTCATCAGTATGTCATTTGCTGTTTGTTCCCAAGCAGGCTTCACGTACTTTGAGGACCACTGACTTTATTTCACATTCGCTGTTTCGCAGGAAAGCCACTCGATCAGCACAAGAGAATGATGCTTGCAATTTCCGTAATTCCTAAACTAGCGTACCGAATTTCGTTCCGTTTTTTGCAATGGCCACGCCTTGCCAATGTCTACAAGTTTCTAATTTACACTAGGGTTCTACGAAGCATGGTTAAAAAGTTAGCATCACGATGACCTTGAAAATATGCGTCAAGGCCAGTGATCGACACATGGTTAGTTGGCCTCCCGTTCGCCTACATATCATGCAAAGTTTCATTATCCTAACATTAGCCATCTTTGACTGGCAAGGGTGTTCCATCCTTTCTGCCCCACCCTGTATAAGATCGCTAAATCGGCTTCCGGTGCAACTTCCGGTCTACTGACAGAAATTCCAGAAAAGCAGTAATAAAAATAGTCAGACCGTGAAAGGAGATGCTACGTTAAAGGTTGGTGTATTGGTTGAATTTAGGTATTCGGTTAACACTTTAACAGCAGTTAAAGTATATGTAAGATCGTTAAATCAGTTAGGTACGTGACACCATCTTCCGTACAATCGGTACAACTTCCGGTCCGTCTTCCGGTTCACTCACACAACTCAAAAACCAGTAATAAAAATAATCACGTTACCGTGAAAGTAGTTAATACGTCAAAAATTCGTTCAGGCTCATACGGTTGTTGTGTTGGTTGAGTTTAGGCGTTTGGTTAACACTGTAACAGCAGTCGAGGGTTCACGGTCAGTTCCGGCAATGGCCATCGACAGACCGCGCCATCTATTGCTAACATCAAAAACAATTAATCAAGAAAGTAAGGACAGCTGAGATAGCTGCGTTCCTCGCTCCACTCCAGGCCCGTCAGCTTGCTTCTGTTTAGTGACAGACACGCTAGGAGTCGTTCAGTACCGTACGGATTGAGAACCCAAAAAAATGTGTATCTGGACTAAGTGAATGCGTGAAAAGCCCTCCATATCCGCCAGATCTCCCAATTTGAACGATGCCTTTACGTGTTTAAAGTTTAAAGCATAAATTTTGTTCAGATACCAATCCTCTTTGATTCTCATACCGTACGGTACTGGACGACTCCTGGCGTGTCTGTCACTAACTATAATGCCGGAAAAGCATGAAGCTGACAGGCCTGGAGTTGAGCGAGGAACGCAGTTACTATCTCAGCTGGCCTTGCAACGCGTACGATGATAACATGGAAGCTTGGACGAATGATTGGGAACGATCACTTCCAAGGTGGAAGAATATAATGGAAGTGATCACTACATAGAGGGAACCATTAGCAGTGGAGATGGGCGGGGGTTGGGGGGGGGGGGGGTCCGCTGATACACGAGATCAGGCAAAACAATAACAATAACAATAACAGAAGCAATAACAAACGCAGGGAAGGATATTTCAGTGCCAAAAAATAGTAGGGATGAAGGAACGGCGGGGAGGGGGTTTTAGAAGTTAAAGTAAAATAAAAAAATAAGGGTGAGCATCGTGGGTTAGGATGGGGTTCATTTTCGAACTGAGTATGGAAGTAAAATGAGTTGGGGGTAGAGATGAGTGGCAGTAGTGGCGCAATAAAATCTGTGTTCGAAATAATTTTGATGACCCTATTCTTTTCACGCAATATAAAGAACGCCTATTTTGTCCTCAAAAGGTTTCCAGCAATTCCCCAGCGAAAACATTAGTGCTTTCCTATAGGGTGAGTCCAGCCGCCGCCCCCCCCCCCTTCCTCCTGTGCTTTGGCGCCATTCCTGGGTGAAAATGGAGGGAATTTTTGAAATTTCAGTTAAAAAAAAATTGTAGGTACAAGCTACGGCGGGGGGGGGGGGTGGTGGTTTATAGTTTCAGTGCAAAATACACAAAAACGTAAGGAAGAGTGGCCAGGGATGGGAAAGGGCCACACTCCTGGCGGGGGGGGGGGGGGAAACTGTCTGAAGATACATTACAAAAAAGAGTGAAGTGATCAGTGGTGCGGAAGAGGGAGGGCAAAGTAAGAATGGATGGTAGCTGCCCTGAGGTGAATTGGGGGAGGGGAAGTTGCCCTGTTCCCATCCCAGAGATAAATCCCCCTCCCCCAATGTATCACGTCCCCATCTCTGGCCACTTTCCATTTTTTCATCCATTTTGTTATAAATCTTAACAATTTTTCTTCAAGGGGAGGCCTAAATATTTGCTTCACCCCATCCAATACCTCAGCCGCTCATTCCTTAGCTGTTCCTCCCTAATTTTTTCGTGACTGTGAATTACTCCTTCAGTGTAGTAGTGTTGTGTTTGCTGAAACCATTTTAACATCGCCAGTTTGGCCTAGGCTTTTGATATGGTTGATATTCGACAATCACTTCGACAATCATGCACAATCATTTCAACAATCATTTCTATGATCTGTGCCTAAACATACCGTTAAAAAAGTAAACGAAACTTCGGTGGTGCCTATTTTCGACCAGCTGTTGCGAGCAGAACGATAACACGGACGATGGGGGGAAACAATGGGGGAAGCTTTTCAGGATAGCATGTTTCTCGAGAGTGTCTTGAGCCTTATTTATTTCCACCAGCATGAACATGGCTGGTAGAATTAAAAAGAGATGAGCATTACAAATGAGGGATCATTAGCCGTCGGTGGGGGGTTAGTATTTGAGTCACAATAAGCACTGATATTTCCGTCAACGTGAACTTTGAATGATAGAAGTGATCATCAAAAAGAGAGTATCATTTAGCAGTGGGGGAGGGGGATCAGAGTCACAGGATCGTTGCCCGAGTTAGTGAGCGAAGCGAACGAAAATCAGCGTTTGTTAGCAGATATGCGCAACAATTTGAAATAACTTATTTCGGTCGAACATGGACGCACACATCAGCTACCATACCTAACCAGTGTTGCACATCGTGCATTCAACACCACCCGTGCATAGCACGGGCTTCAGCTAGTTTACAATAAATACCGATTAACAAGAAAGACTAATTGTTATGATGAGGTAGTGGTGGTATATGCTTTGATTTAGATATAGTATAGTAAGGAGTGTACGGCTTTGAGGCCTTTTAGACGCCTCAAGAAACAAGAATTAGAGCCTACAGAGATTATACCTGCGTATATACGCTCCGCGCGTCTTCTTCAACATTACCAGATTTCCTAGCAGAATAAAGTAATATCCGTGAAAAGACAAGGCTCATGACGACTCGGTTTATCACAAGTTCTATAAACTAACGGGGGGGGGGGGGGGGTCGAAGTCAATAAAAAATATGCTCAAACGCAAAGATCCCATATAAGCACCCTCAGGACATCTTAAGGCAGTGAAACGGAAAATCGGGTAGGGAGGAAATTTCACACCAAAGACAAGTTGCTACAGTTTGGGGTATTCACGCTACTACGTTACGTAGGGTTACAACGTCGGATCCAGTCAATTATTGTACCATATCAATGGAATTACCCAAATTTAATAGCTGTTCACCCTTCCACACAATAACGATGCAACATCCGAAAAACGTCAAAGACACGACCAAGAAAGGTAAACAAAAAAGAACTTTAATTAAGTCGAGACAACATCAACAGTCAGGCAGGATAGAGACCGAAAATAGAGAATTTCGGGGAAAGGAAGAAAAACATTTACTTTCAAGCTGAAAAACTAGACAAAACAAAATTATTCAGCCAAACCAGCCACGTAACCCGGAGTTAATAGAATCAATGGAGCACAGAAACTGCAAAAGACCCAGAATGCAGATGAAGAAAAAACAACGAGTGTGCATTTGTAAGCCAGTGCTGCAGAGGGAAAGCTAGCATTCAGTAAAATGGAGGCAAAAACCTTTAATTGTTTCTATTACCAAAAATATATATATATATAGGCTACTGTTAAGCAGTGGCATGCACTACGTTGAAGTCCAATAAATAAATTGTATAATAGTGTAGCCCTGTGTTGATGTATAATCTCAAATGAGCTTTACAAAAAAATCGTTTTGCTCGGGAAGCATATACGAAAACTCACACAAATGAGCAGTTATGATTATGAACTGATTTAATAATAAATGAGCACATAATAAATGAGTGCAAAATAATAAATAGCACCGGTAACATTGTGACGGCAACCTGCCACCAGAGGAGGCTCGCTTCATCGGCTCCTGATAAAACAATACAATGCAGTTGAGCACAATAAATAGCACAATAGAATGCAGTTGAGCACGATAAAAAGCACAACACAATGCAGTTGAGCACAATAAATAGCACAATGCAATGCAGTTGAGCACAATAAATAGCATGATACAATGCAGTTGAGCACAATAAATAGCACAATACAATGCAGTTGAACACAATGCAGTTGAGTACAATAAATAGCACAATACAATGCAATTAAGCACAATAAATAGCACAATACAATGCAGTTGTGACAAATAGCACAATACAATGCAGTTG
>JAHWFP010205836.1:0-12220 GCA_023313725.1 Lithobius niger | reverse complement strand
CAAGTGCGGAATCAAGAGAGTATTGATGACCCACAAATAGCTGATATGGGTTCAACAAGTGTGGAATCAAGAGTGTATTGATGACCCACAAATAGCTGATATAGGTTCAACAAGTGGGGAATCAAGAGAGTATTGACACGATTGACTTCCCGCAGAAATTTCTTTGCCGTAAGGGTGTTCCCCGTCTGGAATTCACTGGAGGAGCACATGGTTATGGCGCCAACGGTACTTGCATTCAAGCGCTATCGAATGAATATAGATCTGACTCGCTTCCTCAAGAGGCCCCAATTTTGTGGCAGCCATTGATTTTATTTTTCTTCGCACTGGACATGCAGTCACTGCATCAATCTATCTTTCTAATTTTTACTGCATCAACTTTTTATTGACAATTGACTTAATCTGGTCAGGCTCTTTATCTTTTTTAGGCTAACAGTTAGTGGCTATTCAGCCCTTGTTAGTCCTGTTGCTCCTGCAACGAATATTTATTTATTTATTATAGTATTGATGACCCACAAATAGCTGATGTAGGTACAACAAGTGCGCAATCAAGAGAGTATTGATGACCCAGAAGTAGCTGATATAGGTTCTTACTGGGGTTGCAGTGCCATTTATTGCAGATGTTTTTTTTTGTTTTTTTTTTCATATTTTTTTTGGAATTTTTATAGGAAATACAGAGTTCCTTAGTCGAAACGTTATTTTATTATTATGATTGTCCTATCTGTGGTACAACTATTGAAATAATTCACCCTTCCAGCTTGGCAGTTCTGCTTCTTTACTTCTTGAAGGCTGATTCATAATCTTACATATTTTTTTAATGCATTCTTTAATTTCAGATCAGCCAACTTTTGGGCCACAATGAACACCTCTACGTCAAGTTCCCCAGGGGATTCTGGGTCTGGCATTTGTTCATTGCAGCCGTCTTCACGCTGCAGGGACTATTGGTAAGACCTACCACTTATTTTTGTACCATGTCTTTGCTCGAAATTTTCATCCAGCATCTAACAGAGACGGTTAGGAAGGTGCGAAACTAATCAAAAGGAGTTCTGACTTGGGTTCATAGCGACTCGATCCTGTGTACTATAACTGGAATGTTTCGAGTACTTCGATTTTTTTTTTTTGCGTGAAACGTCACAGAATAGTTATATTAGTCGTGAACTTCAAAATTGAAAAGAAAATAATCGTCAATCTCATATTCTTACGCGTTAGACATTAACTTGTTTTGAATTTAGATTTTAAGTCAGAAGATCGTCAACTTGACTGGTTCTGACTCAAAATTGAACTTTTAAAAAAGTTAAATTATTGGCCACATACTTGGCTGGGCTTGACTGGAAGTGAAATTCTCAAAGTGGAAAACTCGGAAGTGTTTCCCAAAAAGTCTCGTCTAATGCAAAACAAACTTTAATGGAGTGAATATGGGTTGTTATAATAACACCAGAGGGTCAGTCGCAGCTGCAGTTGTGAAAAAATGAATTTACAATTTAAATTTAAAAAATACTGTAAAATAAATTAAAATGTACAGTCAACAATATCATACACGGCGATAGCTGTATACATTAGCATAGCCAGCAGGCAGTGCTTATGAGCGTTCGTTTGCGCACGAGAATTTTCAAAAAGTGGACAGGCGGATTTGATTTGATTTGATTTGTTTATTGAGCAAGAAAGGTCTATATATACCCATGCGCTCATGCTAGCCTACTTAACCTAAACCAGAACTACCAGATCATCAGAGAACCACAAAACACAGAGCACAGGAAACACTGGGATGAACCAGAGAGAGAGAATCAGGGAACTCGGGGGAACACAAGGAAAACCAAGACCCCATAACGGAAATACTCACAATTAACGCAAATACGCACATTACTTCTGCCTCATCGAAAAACGCTAACAATATTGTGTGTGTCCAGTTTTGTCCTATTTGATATGACACTTATTAGCGCTTACTGGCCATGAACACCGCCACCCAGTACCAGAATAAGCTACTACACACCTAAGCCTAGTTCCCCATGTCCATGATGACCAATCACCACTACCACCGCATCGCAAGCAACAAGCTCAAGGAGCTGGGAACAGCAAGACCCCTAGAGCCTAAATGAAACGCTGTGTCACTTTGCGAAACACCACGGTCCTGCGCAAGGGGCTGACACCTATCACCGAGTGTGGGGAGACACCGAGGGATGCACAAAGAGGATCCCGGCCAGCAATGGATACAAAGCGCCGATGAGCAGCCCACTGTAAGCATTCAAACAAAAAATAATGCACAGTCTCATCACCATCACCACAAGCACAAAGATAAAGCGAGTCCACCCCAACCTAAACATGTGTGCCCTGAGCTGAATGTGCCCGGTCCGAAATTTAGAGAGTAAACCTGCATCGCGGCAGGAGAAACCATTAAGAGATTTAGGATTGGCAATGGAAGCGTGTAACTCGTACAGACACCGTCCCACGTCACTGGTGGACCACTCTGGAGCCCACTCATGCTCAATGATTCTTGCGACCACAGACAGCATATCCCTGTGGCCCAGGGCCAGACTTACCACCCCTCCACCACCCTCCGCGCCCTGCCTGGCAAGACTGTTAGCCAGTTCATTACCAAAGCAGCTCGAGTGGCCCTGCAGAGACACTGCAGAGACTGCAGAGACTGGAAACTACGCCTGAGGAAGCCAATACCCGCCAAGGAATCGGTGAGAACGCGGAAGTCGGGTAGCTGTAGATCGGAGGCAATGTCCAGAGCCACAGAAATAGCAAGTTCTCCCACAAAGGCCGAGGGAAGTTGGTGGAGGGAGAACCGATACTCCAACCGCCAGCTTGGAACGCAAACACCAATACCCTCCTTATTCTGCTCCTCGAAAGACGAAGCGTTGCAGAACACCTGCACAGCAGAAGAACCAATCTCACCACATTACAACTGTATAGAAGCCAACGACACAGGGACACCAAATCCACGGGGCGGGTGGGTGGATCACAACCGGGGTCGGAAAGCCACCCATCCTATCCTGCAAAAGGAGTGTTGCCCCCAGACCAGGAGCACCAGGCGAATCACGGGCCCTACCAGATAAGGCCATATAGTCCAACAGGATACGACCGAAGGGGTCAGACCGGCTCCTTCCAATTGTACGCAGACAATTCCGAGACAATAGTTCCCTGGCACGAGACGCAATGGGGCGTTCGTCTGCCTCTACATGTACAGCAGGCACTGGGGTTGATGGCAGACAACCGGTGACCACCCGGTCAAAAAGTGACAATGCTGAAACATGTAACAATGGCGTAATAAAGAGGCGAGGCGTATAAGTTCGGATTAGAGCTCTCTCGAAGAAGATGCAACGATGCTTGGGTGCATGGTAAGTAACATTGTCGTTGTATCTTGTTTCAATCAGCATTGTCATCTTAAGTTAGGTGGAGAACCAAAATGAAATGGGTTTTTTTTCGCTTAAATCTTCAAGTTTTAAACTATAGAGTGCGAAGTCTTTAATTTTGAGGCCTCAAAATTAGACGGCCGACATACCTGTATGACTTATTTAGTTCTTCAATACGGGCTTCGGGAAGCCAGTTGAATTGTTTCCGTGATTATTTGCCACGATCTGTCTGCAACAATGCAGAGTCAACTACCCAGCGAGACACATGCTAAATCTAAACACACGCTAGGGTGTTGCCATCAAATAATAAACTTGGGTCAAATCTTGGGTGGAACTTGAACATAAATACACATTTCTAATTTTCCGTTTTTTCGCAAACAAAATTGGATGGACGGTGGAAAAACCGTAGACACGATAGATCAGACAGTAGCAATTACAAAAGAAAAAGGAAGCGAAAAAAGCCAACAAATTAACAGAACAAAAAAACGGCTTTGCCGTTTAGAAAAAAACCATTAGAGCTCGTATCCCCATACTCTCAGCTGTGAAGATACACGAATAAAAACGGATTAGAGTTCACTCGAACACAACGAACTATAATTTGAACTCCAATTCCAGTGAACAAGGATTGTGACATGCCAGCCTCCATGCACACGCGCATAAATGTCATCACTAATCAAACAAACAAAATGGTTGGATATTTCACACACAAAAATGCACACAAACAATACAACATATACGCGCACATGAAACGGAACACAAACACAGCGTTTATTTTCTGACATAACCATTGGGTAAAAGCAGTTCTTGTTCCCTGGAATTGGAGTTCAAATTATAGTTCGTTGCGTTCGAGTGAAGTCTAATCCGTTTTTATTCGTGTACCTTCATGGCTGTGAGTATGGGGATACGCACTCTAATGCTTTTTTTCTGAACAGCGAAGCCGTTTTTTTTGTTCAGTTAATATATGATTGAAGGCTTCTCTCCAGCAAAACTAAAACTATTAATTTCTCCGTTCCTTAACTTAAACTTAAAAAACAAGGATTAGTTTGTAGTAGGCTGGATTACTAAAAAACTAAGCTGTACATTTTCAAATTTCAAATCTGTAAATTTCGGCTTTTTTGCTTTTAAATTAACTGCATTAAGATAGTTTATATATAAAATTAAAAAAAAAACAGCAGTGGGCCAAAAATGGAGCCCTGAAAAACACCGTTTATAGCATCTTTCGAAAATCGAGAAACTGCAGAAACGATGCAGATTTGTTGGCAGCGAAATGAAGACGGCAGTCAGCATCAAAGGCTGCCTTGCAATAATGCAAGGCCACAAGGAGTAACAAGGCCAGTGTTTACTGTAATTCTGAATTTACAGTACAGTTTTTTGCAAGGTCATGTGTGAAACTGTGGCAAATGCCTTATTAGCACTCAATAACGGATTATGTGACGCACCGGCTTTCTAGTCATCCCAAGAAGTGCAATGTTGTGGGCCCCTTGAGTGTTTTGCCAAACTGACGTGGGTCTAATAAATTATGTTACTGTAGGTAAGTCATAAGTTGTGTACTTAGGATTAATTAGAAGTCGTTTTCTGTTTCTTTGCACAAGCAGCATAATAAAGATAACAGTGTGTAATTGACACATTATCTGTATTATCACGTTTGTAAACTGCTGTGCCACAAGCATTTAGCCTGTATATGCAGGGGAGTTTATGAGACCTATTCGAAGTGCTAGGCAAGTGATGATAATTGGTTCAAATGTTTTCTTTTTCAGTGCTTGCTGTTCCCTGACAAAGCTTTCTACCTATTATTCTTGTCGCAATCTCTGGTGGAGAAAAACACGCAGTTTGCGACCAGACTCCAGGGCTCGGCGCTTCTTGGTAAGATAATCATACCAAAAAACATGTAAGCTTAATGAGTCAGACGAGTCAGCGTAAGACAAAATGAACATAGCTCAGTTGTGCCACATGAATATCACATGCCGTTTAAAAACAACATTAAAACACCAATTACTAAACTGAACAGAATTACTAAAAAAAATATAATTTAAACATAAGAGAAACAATAAGGTGCCCAAAATGGAACCCTGTGGAACACTAGTAGTACTTTACAAAACTTCACAAACATGCAGTGTCACACTCTTAAGAACACCAGCGTAAGAATACAAATATATTCATCACATTTTTGTGTATTTCATAATCGTTGAATTTAAAGCACTCACCAAAAATCAGGCAATTCTTCAGACTCCAGGGCTCGGTGCTTCTTGGTAAGCTAGTCACGCCAAAAAATATGTCAGCTTACTGAGCCAGACAATTGAACGTAGCTCAGTTGTGCCATATGAATAGCACATGCCGTTTAAAAACAACATAAGAACACCGAATCACTAAACTGAACATAATTACTAAATAATATCATTTATACATAAGAGAAACAGCAGGGTGCCCAAAAGAGAACCATGTGGAACACTAGTAGTACTTAACAAAACTTCAGAAACAATGCTGTTTCACATTCTTAAGAAAACCAGCTTAATAATACAAATATTGATTACATTTTTGTGCATTTTGTTATCCTTAAAAATTAAAGCACTCACCAAAAATTAGGCTGCATGTTGAATTAGAATCAGTTGCTAAGTGTTTTACTCAAAAGTTGCATTTTGCACCAAAGTGTGCATAATTCAGAAAGGTTTTATTTTCTTTTTCTACCGGTATTGTCCGACGCATAGATCGTTCACAAAGAGTTTTTTTCTGTATGGGTGGTTGAGTGCAATGTGGCATTACGCGCAAGGAAGGATGTCATCAAAAATTTCTATTGCAGTGTAGGGGAGAAGTCTATCGCGATATATCGTAGTATCGTGATAATGCCAATAAAAGAAAATTGGGGGGAAAATAAACTAGTCTTTCACCACTCACGGCGAAGTAGCCTACTATGGGAATGGTGAAAGATCTTAGGAGGAGGAGGGGAGAAGCACAAAAGTTAGTAAAAGAACGAAGTATTGCAGTTGTATTTGTTGGTGCCTGCCATCTATGCCGTTGGTGCATGCCAAAGACCAACATTCCTCGATGCTAAATAAGTGAACATTTTGCTTTGAGTATAATCATTAAAAATGCATACCGGTTGACCCAAAATCAGGGGTCACCCGAGTGTATACCTGTGTGATCTACCGTGTGTTCATGCTGATGTACCGGGGATTTTTATCTTTGTTCATGCTGTTTGTACCATCAGCACGAACAAAGACAATCATCCCCGGTGTATCAGCATGAACATTCAGGTATATCACCCAGGTATATCACCAGGGTGACCCCTAACGTTTGGGACAGCCGATATAGCTGCTAGGATATATTATGAAATCTTCAATTTTTAAGCCAACCCACTTTCGCGAAGGGATACGTGTGATATTTTTGGTTAGATGATAATTATAGGGTTTTGTTGAGAGTAAAGCTGACATAATAATAGTATGGTAGAAACAAATACTGTTACAATACCGAAATATTGAAAAATGGCCCAAGCTTACAAGCTGGACAGAGTTGGTCAGATGTATGGCCTCTACTGACCGTGTCACACTGTCCTTAAGTCTTTCAAGGCCGTGGTCTACCAATTGTTATTTTAGGTTCACTTCGGAGTAGAGTCATAAGTCTGGTTTTACTCATTCATAGAAAAGATTTATACCAGTGTTTCAGTTAGAATTTATGATGAAGGCATTCTTAGAGTTGGATTAAATGACGCACATCTAAGGTCCGTGGTAACTGCTGTAGATTTTTTAGCAATAGTAAAGTTTTAAAACCCACAGTTCGTCACAATTATTAAAAAAAAAAAAGGCAGCTTAAAGAGTCTACATACTTACAAATCAGTAAAGAAAAATATCATTACACAAATTCCTGCAGCGAGCATAATCCGCAAGTGCTGAGGTTAAATTTCTTCAAAACTATCTGGCACGAACTTGGTTATTGGGTAATTAACAACCAGTGTGAGCAAAAGTTGAAGAACAGGACCTAAGAATACTATGCCATGGATACATAACAAAAATAACTACTCTTCAAAAGGCTATGAGAAGTAACAGAATTAAGAGATGGTTAACAATTATCGATTAATTAGCGATTAACTAATATCATTTTCATATCTATTTTTTTTCTTTGTATTTTAAAAGATTTTTGTAAACTTAAAATCTTTTTAGGACAGGTGTTAGTGGATGGTACCATCCCTTTCTGATTCCTGTTACCAATTTGTATGTTAATAAATTGTATCTTATTACGTAAAAGTAACAAAACACGAAAGACATAATACACAACAATGTGTTGTCCTTAAAAACAATGGGACTCCCCTTAAGCAAATAACTTCAGTTTGGGTTGTAATGCCAAAATGATGAAATGTTATCAACATAGTAAACCTATTTTGTAAATAAAATACTTTAAGTAATCATAGGGTCAAATGATGAATAAAGTCGTGAAGATTATATCCTCACACGCTCCCCCTCACCAAGATGACCCCAAGTAGAGCCTACAGGATTAATAAATGTGTACAGAGTTGTACACTGTATGATAAAGCATCTATCACGAATGAGTTTCTTAAGGTAATAGTGTCAGAATTAATCATTGGTAGTAGGCATAGATTTACTTTTCGTATTCACTACATCCAGGGTATGTAAATGTTTGTCTTCCATTTAACCTAACCTACCCTTGGAGTAGCATAGGTGCACACTTGGTGTATGGGACCGGCAATACTATTGCCACTGGTTGGCCCGAAGCATATAATAATGTTTTATGCAGCTTAGTTTTACATAGGGTTCGTAGGATTCCTTTGGGAGTGAATAACGCTTAGCAATTTGAGACACTTTGTATAATACTGAGCTGCTGAGAATCACGTTAACACCAAGAGGGTTGTTGAGTTAGATGTACCATTGATCTTCTTGAGATCAGGGTTGTTAAATTCTTCTTTGTTTTGGCTCGAAGAATGTTGTCTGGGTCCCTATTGATGCACTGCACGATGGAATTGATTGATGATTGGCAGACAGAGTTAAATCTAAAGGGTTCATCAACAGACATAGTTTGTTGATGTATCACTTCTTTGTATTTGGGTTTATCCAACTTGATGGGTTGTTGACTCGGATCCGGATTAACATACAAATCGGCTTTGGTTTTTAGTGCAAGAAACTTAGGGTCGTTCAATGCTAAATATAAAGATGCAAGGTTGGTTTGTACAGATATCACCAATTTCTCTAAATTCAGACTTGTTAAATTCAGTTGAACGTTTGAGAGTTTCAATTGAATAGGAATTGTTTAATTGACTCTCGTCGGCTTCTGATTATTAGAGAACAGCTTTAGTTGTCAATACGTATGAAACAATTAATACAAGATGGGTGTTATGTATGCTGAGGAAAAGACTACTGCATGGTACAATATTCCCGTTCATATTTGAGGAATTAAAGTTCATTTGTTTTAATTCAAGGTAAAGGGGCCATATGAGAAGCTTGTAATGTAGGATTATCCTTTTGTACGAAGGTTGGCACGGAATTACTAGAATTTTGCCTGGATAAATTCTTCAGAAAATAATGAGAAGGTTCGGTCCTTGACTTAAGTCCATAGTTATTTTGGACTTGTAACCGGCTACCCTAGGGGACTCCCCCTTAATCCACATGGTCGTGATGCACTTTGATTGTGCGGGTTTGAAAATTGGTTACCAATTTCTGTTTTACATAGAATTTTCTTTACATAAAGGTAGAGAAGAGTTCTCGTTGAGTTGTACTAGACGGGATAATTACGTCACTGTCATTTATACCCAGATTGTCTCCCAATACTTGACCCAACAAGTAGAGATCGGACTTTTAACAAAGCGTTATTGAAGATTTAATGTATTTCCGGATTACGTAGTTCATAGGATTAATTCACTTGATTGTATCAAATTCTATACTACGTCGGCAATAGTATATCCTACCATTTGTCAGCATCAAAACTCAAAGCAGGGCAAACATAAAAAATAGCCTATATGAAAGCCAAATGTAGTCAATAAAAAATGAAAAAGCCTAAATCTAAAAAACACATTTTCTCTCTTAATTCAACCTTGCAACGGATTATTATCATCCATTACATTAGAAGGAGGCAATCAGATCAAACCTTTCTGCAGTCAGCCCTGTATCAGTCGAAATGGGTTCCATGGTAACTAAGCTCTCGTGCACTTCCGTTTCTCTCCTCCAGCTTCCGGTCTGTAGGCCTGAATGCTCTTAAGGTAACTGATCGCCTGCAGCAAATCTCACCTTTAACTTGATTGGTGATTTCATTCGACGACAGTACGTAGTCAACAGTTTGGTTGTTGCCATGACGACAGCCGTTCCAAAGCTGATGCCAGTAGAAGTGAAATTTGTTCAGACATAGTTTATGAAAGGCAGGCATTTACTGTTAAAGGGGCTGCATGTTGGTTTAGGCGCAGATCCCAATGTTAAAGTTTTTTTTGGAGGATTACAAAATTTATCAAAACCTTCTCTACCACAAAGACCAGATACAGAAGTACGGCGTTCATGGACTAGCCCCACACTCAAGTGCAATGAGGTGGAAGTTTTTAATATCTAGACCAAACTATATGGTGTTCTTGTTCGTTATATTCTGCAGCATTTTTTTTTTTTTTTGACGTTATTGTGGTCATCATGAGTACTGACTACATTTTAAATTTATAATCATCAATGGCTTGCGGTCGGTGCACGAAAATAAATTCAATGAGAGCAGTGGTCATCGTGGCTGAGCGGTGAGAGAACTCAGCCCGGTTGCTGGAGGTTTGGGGATCTGGTTGAAACCTCCACCAACCTGGAAACCCACCAACCTGGAAAACCTGGAAAACT
Source organism: Lithobius niger (assembly GCA_023313725.1). Lineage (NCBI taxonomy): Eukaryota > Metazoa > Arthropoda > Chilopoda > Lithobiomorpha > Lithobiidae > Lithobius > Lithobius niger. Next base: position 2,058 of record JAHWFP010205836.1, on the reverse strand, counting down.
CAGGGAATTTAAACTACATTTGAAACTCAGGGAGAACTCAAAGGCAATTAAAAAAAAACCTGCAAAACTCAGAAAAAAAATTAATATTTTAAATAGTGTATTTCCCATCTAAAAGCTTCAGCCCTTTTAACACAAAACTGGTAAAAGTGTGAAAAATATTCCTTCCTAAAATTACGGTAAATAGCCTGGAAAATGACTTCGTCTACTCTGGAAAACCTGGAAAACTCTGGGAAATTGATTTCAGTATTTTGATGGGAACCCTGCCTGGAAAGGGGATCTTGGCAAAGTCCCTGCCAAGACTGCTGGCCAGGGTAGCGTGAGAGGCTTCCACGCTCCTTCAGTGGCTACGGGAACTTATTCAGGCCACTTCTGGACTATCTTTCACCCCTTACGATGATCGGAGGTTTCCCGGTTCAAATCCCCGGATTGGCTCCTACCTTTATCAGACATTTCTTCTTCTCCTCTAAAAGTCTGGTAATGTTCAAAATTGAGTCGTTTCAGCCACACGAGCATTAAATTGCTTCGGCTGACTATAGGCTCAAAGAAATTAATTTTTTTAAAAAGTATAGATGCAACACTTGATCCTCTACTATTGAGCAGTTTTTCATTGTAAAAACATTGCTGTGGCACTGGCCTGAACGAGTTAAAATATCCGATCCATCAGCCAAGTAAAATGCATGCAAAAAAGAAGATATGCAGGAAGAAACGTTAAGATGTAGAGAGTACTAAATATTTTCCTAAATAGTTTTTGCTATTTATTCTTCAAAACATAAAAGTTTATTCTGGGGATGAAACCACTTTGGCGTCCAATGTAATGCTGGTTGAGTATAATGGGAATTCACTGTGAGTAGCTATTTGTAGGCAAACAACAAGTTGAAAATAAAAACAAAAGTAAGCTAGTGTTGACTCTCTGAGCTAAGGTATTCACACATCATCAGTGTTGGCCCAGTATCATGTTTTGTAACTCACACTTTACAGTTCTTAGTACTAAGGAGTGGGCTACACATGAAAACGACCCAACCAAAATTTTACATATTTCACATCATCAGGAACCAATATTTTTGCATGCACTTTGTATCTGTGGTGTATCATTGTATATTTGGAGAGGAGGGGCCTTAGGCATACAGGTGCACTCACTACATGCGGGTCGGAACATTTAGAACAAGTAACACCTTATAATTGTCTAGATTCACTAAGTGATTACGAGAAGGCTGGCCTAAATACAGATGCAAACCTATTTACATTGCCTTTTGAACCCAACTAGACTGCCTGAGCTGGGAAATAAACACACACACTTCATAATCATAGGCCTATTGACTCAGCTGCACTGACATTGCTCAACAAGGTATGTAACCCATGTCAGAATGGCTTCAAAGGCCACTGGTTCAATTCTCAGTTCAAGCAGACTGACATTTAAGTCCTAAAGACAATGGAAATAGGTCTGCATCTGCATCTTTTCACTGAGTGTTGTTATCACAACACTTGTGTTAGTTTCTACAGAATGTTGTAATAGAATTACCAGAACCGACATTACACAAACATAGTAAGACTGTTCCATTTTGTTGTTTGCGTGGACTATGCATAGTATGAATTGTTATGTTGTTGATGCCCTTAGTCACCAGTATGAATGTCATCAATGTATCTCCCCTTTTCTGTTGTTTATCATAGCCCTTGCCTTCTGTCTATGGGCAGTCGTACCCAAAATACAGTGTACCTACTCGATCACAAGTAAGTCTTGGCTGCAGGCAATCTGATACAACTTGAAATTGCAATAATGGGCCGTTCTGTAAATTCCGAAACACAGCATCGAAGCGCTGTCTTCACAGATTACTGGTGTTTTCAAACGGTGGACATGCATTTAGAAATAAGGCTGCCACCTGCAATGCATAAGCCCACATCAGTTCTTGCTAAATGCTATACATGGAGGATTTTCTTGCGATCTTATTAAATTTAAAAACATTTTTGTTGCTTCTTATCACGTTATTACAAGCCTGAATTAAAGGGCAATTACATCCATTTTGACATGCATGTTTGACTTTTGAATCACTTACACAATAA
>JAHWFP010205835.1:0-24813 GCA_023313725.1 Lithobius niger | reverse complement strand
CAAAAAAAAAATTAAGCGCTGAAACGATTTTATGGCTCGTGCACCATGTATAAAAGAGATCTAAAATTTGCAGATAACATTAAACTTAAGGGAATTTTCGTATTACGTGTTTCGTGGCTACCAATGAAAGTAAAGTTTGTTTCATTAACATTTTGCCTAAGCTGAACTTAGGGGAGGGAGATGTAACCGGCTGTTTCCATGTATAGAAAGTCCCAACACGAAGCCAACACTTTGCGGTGTGCCTTGCCGTTACATGAGCAGTAGCGCACCCGTCCAATTGCCGCCTAACAGGGGAAAATGACCGAGCACCAGAAGCAATGCAGCGAGCGGGTTCAAAAACTCAACCAGTTGGAACCTGATCGCTTTTCACGGCAGCGCCGCGATTTTCATAACTAAAACGATATCACGTGACCCACATCATTCACCTCCTACTTGCGTAGCAATTCCTGTTCTTTTCGCATTAGAAATAAGGCCCTGAGTGATGTTGCGGGTTTGGTGACGTTAAGTCAGTTGCTTCTGCTCGAACTTCACCGGATTAGTGAAATATTTCTCTTGATTATGTCTTGATACGACAACTAGCAAAATCTGGCATCTAAAAACATGAGATTTTTCAAATCGGATTTTGAAATGATTAAAAGGCAGAAATTTTATAGGGCTCCGAGGGACTTAAAAGCCCCTCCCGAATCTTAGACACCCTTAACCGAAATTCTGAATTCCAACTTTTTGCCCCCCCCCCCCTTCCACTCTCCCCAAAAAACAAAGAAACAAAAACGCCATTGGCGCGAAATATTTTTTTCCCCATGAGAACGTCTGGACACTTTCTACTTCAATCACATCCGTTAATAAGAAAATTTGGTCTCCGATGAACAATGGCGCACTATTCCGAATTCCAATTTTTTTTTGCCCATCCCTCCCCCCCCCCCAAAAAAAAATTTCTTTGCGTGCAACTGTGGCTAACCATTGGTGTTAACGTGTTCTATATTAGTAGGACTATGCAAAACACAGCCTTTTTATTTTATTTTCCTTTCCACGGGTTTTAAACTAGGAAGTCTCATTAAATTAAATCTTTACGAATATAAAGCCGACTCGAGCCGGCTTTTGCAATTGTTAAAAATCAGAACCTGATGTTCTTCCAAATAAGCGTTGGCCACTCTTTTGAGTCAGCAGAAGCCCTAAGGCGGTGAAAGCGAGCAACCTGCGTGAGCCGACCGAATTCTACCTCTACCGGAAGAAGAGAAGAACAACCGGAATTGCGCAATGCGCACGCGCAAATTCAGGTTTCCATGCGGCAATCCCAAGTACGCTTTTATTCTGTTGTTACGGAAAGCAGTATCGAGATTTGTTATTGGATTGTTCGAAAGTATCATCTGTCTCTTCTATCTCTTCTGTCTCTTCCGGAAGTGATGCACCTGATAGACACGGAGCGCTAGTGGATAGCTACAAGGTGATCCGTTGCAGGCCGTTAATACTGTGTGTATGTGTGCCCAGCTTTTTAACTACCAGGAAAACCGACGAGAAAAATGTGACACACCAGCCACTACAGACTAAAAGCGCGCGAGCGAGCGAACGACTCTGTTAGTAATGTCTTAAAGAAAAAAAGAAATACTTAGAAAGTGAATAATCTTGTTCATCGAAAGTTAATGTTTAATTATCGTAGATGTTTAGGGGACTCTTTTATTTATTGTTTCTTTCGTTTATTGTTATTACTACAACAGGGTTCCCACCTTCCAGGAAGAACTTGGAAAACTCAGGGAAATTAAACTACAATAATTGAAACTCAGAGAAAACTCAGGGAATTCTCCGATTTTCCACACAAAAAAAAACAAGGAAAACTCAGGGAAAATACAAAGCTACACTTTTAGCCTTAGTCCTAAGTGTGTAATAAACCTGGAAAAATACCGGTAAATGGACCACCGGTAAATGCAGCCAAGTTCAAATTCTGATTTAGATTCTGACTCAGCCTGAAGCAATGTGAACCTCGTTTACTACTTCGTTTTTTGCCTGGACTTCTGAAGAAGGTGGACGTTGCGTTATTCCACCGAAAATTCAAGTGGACAGAGTGGTGAAGTGTGAACTTTGAATCGCAATATAATAAACCTATTTTGTTAAGATACTGTGGTAAAATAAAATTTTTCTTCATACTTCTGTGTTGACAGCTAAAAGTTCATTTAAACGGGATACTGTTTTGCACTAAGTCTGCCCTAACAAAACAAATGAAACTGGTAAAATGTATAGAAAAAAATCTGAAATTTCGGTAAATAACCTGAAATTTGGCTTCAACTACTTTGGAAAACCTAGAAAACTCACGGAAAATTTTTCAGAATTTTTGTGGGAATCCTGTACAATATTGTTATAACTCATGATATCAAACGCCAAGCTTTTTCGTCAAGTTAATTCCGGTGTTAGGTTAAGAAGGCAATCTCGTTTGCAGTATTTAATTGTGTTTGACAAATCCATTAATTTTACTCGTCCGTAACGTAGACAGCGGGCAATGCCGCCGGGTCGGCACAACCTGGCGTGACCCGGCATGACTCTGACCCAGACACGGACTCCGTGCACTGACATCTAAATATTATTTCGTTTGATGTAATTGTTAACAGAACTTCTTTCCCCTCCCCCCCCCCCCCCCCGGAAAAGTCTGCTACTTTTCATGACTCTTTAATGGTCAACAGTCAACGTAAGAGATGGAAGTTGGTCACCTTTTCCGACCCATGATCCCCTTACCCACAGCCCCCCCCCCCCCTCCCCGAACAAAATCTGACCCACCTTCCGTGACCCTTCCCACGCTACGAAAAAATAATACGATACGTAAATAATACAGTAATTTGAATAAAACAACATAATTTGAGTTTTAGCCTTCTGGGGGAAAACTGTTTTTGAAAGAGTAAGACAAATTTAAAGTGTAGGCTACTAGTAAGACCGCTGATTACCATAAAATTACCGTGGGTTGGTGGGTGAACGGTGCTGATGGACCCATGATTCACGATAAAAATGTAACCCATTTGACCCACGGACCGACCTAACCATGGGTCAGTTCCAGCTCTGGTCAACGTTAACGGCATGTATTTTTTTTTTCGCGGGGTTTTTGGCGCAGTCACGGAAAAGTTGCATTTTTGTTGTCTGAATGCTACAAGACGCTTTTAGAGGAAAGACAGCATTTATTAAACATGCAAGCACCGGTAAGTTCACACCATGTTCAACCTAACGTTAATTGTTTTAAAACTACACTTTTAGCTGACAACTTCTAGCTGATTCTTTCTTTTTTGCTCATCAACAAATGTCAAAGGCCGACAATGGCATTTCCTACTTTGTTGATAACACGTGCACTAAGATTATAGAATAGTTTCATTCAATTGGAAATGATTATTATTTCAATCTCTCAATGCAGTCTGTTGCGATCGTGCCTCCTGACTCGCGTACTTCATGTTCATTGTTGTACGCGAAACACGTTTCATGACCGTTCTGTATTGTAACAACTCTTTCATTGTTGGAGCATTAGTGCATGCAGCAGTGCATTTATATCATGAAGACACATTGCTGCAACAATGAAACCGTTGTCTTACGTATGTTATTGAGTTATTTATTTATTTATTTATTTAATCTTACAGGAGTCTATCAGCCTCAGCGCTATGCACTCCTTCTACAAACTTACTCTATCTTACACTAAACTTAAAACTATACATAGTGCCAAACAACATTTGAGAACAACAGTCTTCTAACAACACCCCAGTCTATTTCCGAGCCTACTCTAGGAAACGCCTAGTTGCCGCACAAAATCCCAGAACTGTCCGGAGACCGACCCCTGTGCTCCTGGCACTAAGAGGGACACCCAAAACGTCCAGAAGGTCGCCGCAACCCCTTAGGCCCACCCGCCGAAACTGTGCCCATCGTCTACACTCTAACAAGAAATGTTATTGAGTTTGCATTCCCGCCAACAATGGCTCGTTATACTTGCACAACAATGACTTGGTTACTATATAACAATGTAAATCGTCGTTGTAGAAATATGTTCGACGATGGTTCGACAACAGAGCACTAACACTGTCGCTTTATGGCAACAATGGCTCGTCCATTAAAGATTCAACTTGTCGTTGTACAAACGTGTTAAACGATGGCGTTCGGCAACAATGCCGTACGACTTTCGCTTTATTGCCCTCGTGGCTTCGCTACTTGGGTAAACAGCGAAAAGTCTTACCGTATTGTTGCCGAACGCCATCGTCTAACTGATACTTGTAACAAAATGCTAACTCTCCCTTTAAAATAGCATGGAGATTGATTGGTTTGCCTCCAAACCGGTAAGAGGCACGTCACGCCGTTAAAGAATAGCCATTTGCAAATGTTCGTCCCTCGTACCACGTATAGATTTTATTTTTGTAAATTTATCTAGTAGTACGTGCCCCCTTGCCTGGAAAAATATCACCGTTATTGACACCTTTATATTTCCAACAAGAAAACGTTAAGCTATGTCATTAATCGTGACGTTGATGTTGGCAGTTGCAGTCTTGTCTATCGCCTTATTATTTTTTGTCAGATGCCTGAAACCAGCCAAAGTGCCTAAATAAATAAATAAATAAATCTAACCTAACCTAAATAATTCTAATCTAAATAAACCAAAGTCTCATAGCAAAATAAAGACAACGAGGATCCCCGAAAAGGGAACCCCCCCACAATGAAAACGGGCGAGTGGGACAATTCTTTGGCTAGAAGTTGAAACTGCTAAGTTGTTGCCTTGAAAAGAAGTTAAAATTGGCACATTGTTGCAGGACGAACTATTTGCTCTGCGCGTTCATCGCAGAGGCATGTCCTAAATGAGGTCATCCACGAAGGACAGTTATTTTTCACACGGTACGGATTGCCCAAGCCGAACTGGGAGTGGGGAGGAGTGCCTGAACGGCAAATGCCCGTGTGTACGACAGTGCGTCTGGTAGCTAAGCTCTTGGCATTCTAATGCTACAATATAAAGAGATTTGGAGGGTAGGGGGTGAGAGTGGGTGGGGGGAAGTGGGGAGGAAGGCCTGAACGGCAAATGCCCGTGTGCAAAATTGAATTAAAAGTGCCCGTCCAAGAAGCAAAATTGCACGGGCGAAACAAAAGCCCGGGCGAAGCCGGGTACAACTGCTAGTAAATAAATAAAGTCAGCCGCGAACGACGCAAATGTCCAGCGGCCGTCATGCTCATGTATATTTTATCTGGGTAGGAAGGACGTTTATGTTGTTGAATTTTCACGGGTGACACACTCGCGTGTGTCTTAATTATTAGCAGCTTTACTTTTTAGGGTTTATTTCAATCTATGACACCGTTAATGAAATAATAACTGGACCCGTCTTAGGTACTGTAAACTGAATCATATCAAAAACCAAAACTGGTAAAAGGAGCCGCCAAGTTCCGAATGGTTCGGCCCTTAAAAGGAGTGATATCAACACACCAAAACATCCGCCAAGTTAATAGCACCGCTTAATAGTTCGAAGGTTAAATGAAATCTAGAACATTGCTATTTTCGGTAGCAATGTTCAAGTTTTCATTTAACGTCTAAAGTATTATTCGGTGCGATTAAGTTGACCAATGTTTTGGTGTGTTGATATCACTCCTTTTAAGGGCCGAACCATTTGGAACTTGGCGGCTCCTTTTACCAGTTTTGGTTTTTGATATGATATCAGTCCTTTTTTTTAAAATGTGTATTAAACTCAACTCCATTACCGTGCAGATGTGTAATAAAGTGGCACGTCAACAAGAAATTGGTTTTCAACAATTTGCTGCTACGTTTTGCCTATAGGCCGAACCATTCTTAACTTGGTCACCTCTTTATAGGTTTTTGGTTTGGTTTTAATTTTGTTGTCATTTGTTTTATTTCGTTAGTTTTGGTGTGTTGATATCAGTCCTTTGAAGGGCCGAACCACTCTCAACTTGGTGGCCATCTTCACTAGTTTTTGGCTTTGTTTATTTTGCTTTGTTTTTAAAGTTGATTTATTTTTCGTGAATTGGACGTGAATACAATTTCTTTGGCAACGTTGTTTAGATTTATCGTACTACACTAGTGAGTGTTTTGGTACGCACGTCAGTATACACGTTGTCATTGTCTGAACTTTGGCTGTCCAATGAGAGACGATGCCGACAATACTAACAATGGTCGTAACAATATTTTCGTACTTACGCGCCATCGTCGTTACAACCCTAGGCTCCAAACCATAAAAGGTATGCAGTTCGTATCGTACTGTAGCCATTCGTCCAATTTCATAGCTGGAAACCTTCCCGTTATCTCGGAATCGATGAATAATCACCCTATGGAAATTAACATGGTGATGAGCGGACTAGAGCTAGCTAGTAGCTAGCTAGTTACACATTTTCAACGTTATTGAGGGTCATATGTTGTATTGAAATCAGCTTAGCTGGCATTCCTACACGAGTTAATTTTTGTCAGGTGGGTCATTGCTCTCGATTTCAACACAATTTAAGCTTTTGTACTGCATTATTATTTTTCCTCAAGTGCCTGAAATGTGCACAACTATGCTTCAAGATATAAGACACTGACGCTATGGTGCCGCGCTACAATGGTTTACAACCTCGACAATTGAATTGATGTGATGTTTGTTGTGATGATTGTTGCCTAACTTGGCGCGACACACTAGCGTGTGTCTAGATTTCAGTGAAACCCGCATTGATATTGTGTTGCGAGTTTAATTCCGGATCGTAACGTTGAAATTACGCAACACCAGCAAGGTTACACTGATGACGTCATTAGTGAAATCTGCCAAACCCAAAGTCCACATGACGTCAATGAGCCATTGTCAATCCAAAATTAACACTCAATGTTAGTTGAGATTATGCTATTTGATTGTTGTAACAATACATAGCTATGAATTGTCTGTACATAATGCTCGACATCACTTGTAATGGCTCGAGTTCGCTTGGTCTTCTGCCTGGTGCTCCTAAACCTCATTCCTCCGCTGCCTTCCAGCCATTCCCGATCCAAAGGTAATTTAGGCCGTTTAATCTCTATTATAATATCGGAGGCCGGCTAAAAGGAAAAGGAAAGCCTAAAGGAAACCCACTTCTCCCTCCTCGCGCACTCTCCCACTCTACCTGCAGCCAACAAGGAGCCAGGCATGAGTGGTCGATCAATCTGACAAGGCGTCGGGAAGAGTGCCGGGAAAATGTGCCGGGAAATGTGTCCCGGGAAATGTGAGTGGCCCCGTGCATTCCTCTAGTTAGAAATATTCCCCAACTACCCCAGTCTATGAACTTACGTCAAACCGGACCGACCCTGTTGATAGTTTAGCACTGCAACCCAGAAGCTATTTTGCCAAGCCGTGAAAACATGAATTAGCCCGAAATTTAACAATCCATCTTGTCCCAAGTAAGCCTCATGCGGTTCGTATTCCATTTTAGGCCTAAGCCAGGGTTAGTGTCGCCCTAGAATGTCAGGCGAGCCCAAGCATACTATCGCTCATGTTTTAAGATTAAAGCATAACCAAAACTGAACCACGACTATAGCCTTTTTCCATCAATTTAGCTTAACTTGAAATTCCCGAAACCCCTCGATTAGTCCCACCACACCTTACTTTGCAATTCCCATGACTGTGTAGTTGGCTTAGGGGAAAACAGTGGCACGTGCCAGCTAACCCCACAATTAACATTATTTTTTACCATAGGCCTATTCGATTCTCTATTCTAAATTTCAACGTATTTCAAGGTATTCATCACAAAGCACGTATAAAATTTTAGCTTCGTGCTGTCTATTAGACCTAAATTTAAAATATTATCAAAATAAAAGTTTTGACATACTCCTCGAGTGTGTTTCATCGTATTCGTGTTATCAACGATGAAACACACTGGAGGACATATGTATAAACTTGTGAAACCGCCAGCCATGTTGGAGGTCTGCAGATCTTTTTTTGCAGTTAGGGTTGTCACACCATGGAACTCTCTTCCTGCGGATGTGGTTTCGGTGGCTACTGTGGATGCTTTCCGTCTTCGTCTGGGGGGAGTTGATCTCAAACGTTTCCTAAAAAGACCCGAGTTTTGTTTTATCTGATGTTTTATGTTTTAAAATGTACGGATCGGTGTAAGCGGCTCTCAGCCCTGCCGTTTCCTTTACACCCTAACTGGTGTTCAAACCACATATTATTATTATAAATAAAATTATTTTTATTACTAATGTCTATATTGTCAACAACACGGTAAACCAGTCGTCTGATGTAGGCTTTAATAAACATCTATTTTCTCTTTAATTTTATGCTTCCTTGAAAGTTGAGACGACGCTGATCATATATAACCATTCATCAATATCAACTACTGTATGATTGATAAATAAATTTGGGATCCCTCATCCAGAAATGGATACGAAAAAAGACTGACATAAAAATTAACCAGAATTTTGCAAGGGACCCAACCTGAACCCGTTCACCACATGTTTAAGCTGGAAAGCAGACATTACAATTGTGTATGTTTCCTCATCGATCCTTTTAAGGGGTTTCGTAAACCTTCTTACGATCAGTATTTAAAAATCCATCAATCAACAAATACTAAAAACAGTTTTAATCCTCATACATCATGCTTCCTTTTCCTTATTCAAAGGTCAGGCCATTAAGTGCTGCTCACTTGTCATCCTTAACAGTTCACAGTATTAGCTCCATCATGTTTCATTGTAAAATCCCTTAAAAGCAACGCCTATTCTGTACAGTGAGGCGCTTTCTTGCTTTTTCCGACAGGTGTTACAGTGCACCTTGCCATTATCCGTCCCGTGAGCTGCAGCATTAGCGACGACACTAGTCAGCGTTTATGCATTAGTTTTTTTCTTTTTTTCTTCTTCTTGCTTGTTCCTTGAAGTGTTTTTGGCCCTCTGGTGGTCCCGTCTGCGAGTTCAGAGTTGTTTCATCCGCGGTGCTGAGCAGAATACTTGAGGAGATAAGAGTCGGCGTCCTTAGCTTGGTTCGGCCCATTCTACTAGTAATACCGGTCTGAGTACTTGTCGGAAGAGCACTTTTACCGCTTCCTGGATTTTGTTAACTCAAAAAAATTAAGACGGAGCTTTAAGAAGCTACGGAATATATCGTAAGGTAAGAATTCGAAATTAGTATTTTATAGCTGTAAATATTGCGTTTTTTTATTTATTTTTTTGCCTATCCAACTTGTCCTTGAAAACGTGATTATTCCCTCTGAGAAAGCACTAACCTTGTAAACACAATGAAGGGGCTGGAGTGCTTTTCTTGAAATAGCGGAGAAGAATTATACCAGCTTTTGTTCCTATTTTAAAGAAAATGTCCGCTTGATGAAGTGTTAAGATTCGTAAATTGTATCCGAAATATCAAAGGTTACATAAAAAAAAAAACATAAGTGTTAAAAAACGCTGCGTGCAATGGACCATATGCTGGCCGGAACTATAGTTTGTTCCACATTCTGTTTTCAGAAAACTAACTGGATGACGACTCGTTTCCTTGCACTAAAAGTGCAAAAACATGTGGATATTACATTTGTACACTCAACAAAGTTACCGTTAGAGTTTACGAATTGGATGTTTACGGATTTTTTGCACTCGTAGTGGAAGAAAACGTGGCGTCGTACAGTCAGTTTTCTGAAAGCATAATGTGGAACAAAGTATACAATGTCGCCATGTGAGCTTCAAGAAATATTTTATTTTGTGCCGTGGTCCGTGTTGACTACGTTTTAAACCCATCGTCGTCGATAATGTAGGTATTTCTTAATTTTTTTATTTTATTTTAAGGGTGCTTCCCTTAAAGGGTTTTCATGTGTAGCACGATGTTTTCATTATTTTGGTCAAACTAGTAAAGCTCCGGTAACTACTATCGTAGCGTATAACCACAGAAAATTACACGAGCGGTGTTTATCTTACGTTATAAACCAAAGTCTCATAGCAGAAATGAAGCAACCGCAACGACCCCCGAAAGGAGAACAATGAAAACGTGCGAGTGTGTCAATTCTTTGGCATGAAGTTGAAACTGGGACATTGTTGCCCTGAAAAGAAGATGAAATTGGCACATTGTTGCCTCGTCTAAAGGGTCAAAGGGTTTTAGCGAGCGTTAACCGCACCCAGTCATCTGCCCGACGAAGCCCTAAGGCCCTAAGGCCCTAAGGCCCGAGGCCCTAAGGCCTCGACTAACAATTTGCTCTAACAATTATCCTTCTAACTAAACACCGTGGTAATCTCTAGGGCAAGTATTACATGACGTCATGCGCACTTCTTTTTCACACGGTACGCATCGCTTAAGCCACAGCGAAAGACTGGGAGTGGGGGGGGGGGGGGCCCAAAGTGAGCTCTTACCATTAAGCATACGATTACGCATTAACTGAACCTAGAAGAGAACAAACAAACAAGCACGGACCCCGGAGCCGGGAGCCGGGTACGTGTTCAACTACGTATAGGAAAGTGGTGAAAGGGAACGAAACCAAGAGGAGAGGGAGACGACGGGATAAAAGGAGGAGGAGAGAGGGGAGGGAGAGGATGGGCGGAAAGGGGGAGTGTTACACAAACAAAAATCGACTGTTGCAGTGAACGATCAGGCAGCACCGAGCAAATACTGGGAAACAACCACGGGTCAAACAAATCCCCGGGCGAAGCCGGGTACGATGATAGTTTAATTCATATAAGAAAAAATTGATTTAATTCGGCTCCATTACATTTGTATAATACCTACCTTTGAAGTAGCCTACCTTTACATGTAGCCAGAAATCAGTAATTGTTGCGAAAAATTCATGAAAACGCGTAAAGAACTTCGTGATGTTCCACATAGCTTTTTCCCAAAAATGGCAGTCTTTAATTTGCAGCACCATTCTGGCATACCAGTCCGCCTAGCTTAAATTACTAATAGGGGGGTCGTGTATAAAGTTATTTAAATTTAATTTATTACACAATACAACTTACAATATACAATGTACAATGACATCTACATTAGGCAAAATCAGTAGGTTAAAGAATGTGTGACTGACACATTTTAACGATTTAATTGCACAGATTGTAACTTCTACTGCTGCCATCTGCCGGTCGAGGAATGAATTTCCATGTCTATTAAAATTGCATTTGAAAATAAACAAGCGGTGGCAGAGACTACCTAGTCGCAAGCGTTCTTCTGTACACTTCTGGTGCACTTACACAACTTTTCCAACGAAAATGTTGAGAGCACACATCTATCACGCGCTGCAACAACGATCTCTTTTATATAATCTAAAAACAGTAACCATCAATACCGCCGGTTACAAATGTGGTAGCTTTTAGACCTATAGTTTTAGATTGTATAATAAGAGCTTAATTTATGCTTAATTGTCAGCTTTCGGGCAGAATTTTTACGAGCCGTTTAATTTCGTAAGTAGCAGCTAAAGGAGAATTGGGGTGGAGAGTAGGCCTACTGCTTAACACAACACGGTGTCTAGACTTCACTCATGGCAACGTGATTTTAGCATAATTTTCAGCTTTTAAGCCTTATTTTTTGTACCTTCCTTAATTTTGTGAGTAGCAGCTAACGGAGTATTGGGTTTGAGAGTAGACCTATTCATTCACGCTAAACGGTGTCGAGACTAATGCGTGTCATTAACGAAATACTATTGTATTATTTTTTTACGGTTGCGCTTCTTCCCCTATGGCTAAATGCGACGATTCAGTTACGTCGGGGAAGCAAGTTATGTCGAGAGAACAACGATGTTTTAACTTGCCGTGTTTTTTTTTTCTTAATCCACTTGACTATCACTAAAAAAAGCGACGGACAGACAAGATCGCTGCTACAGTCTTCGCTTTCGCTTTCGCCTTCGCTTTCGCTGTACAGCAGTCTAAAAAATGGGTCCTGGTACAATCAAGGCAATCCTGAATACGTTCAGGACAGTTTAAAACTTGAGGAACCTCCTACACAGACAAGGTAAGGACAGAATTTCTGGTTCGGCAAATCACATCTATAGAGGGAGGCATTGTGATTTTCTGATCCCTCCGTCGCTTAGGGTAAAATTATTTTGTATTTTTGACCCATGTTTTTTAAACTAACTTGAATGAAGCAAACAGTCTTCATTAACGGCCATGTGAGAATACAAGATACACTAATCTGACAAAAAAAAAGAATAGACAACTGTCCCGACTGGGACTCGAACCCAGGACTTCCTGCTTACTAGCTGGGCATCCTGACTACTGAGCTACCGGGGCGGACCCTGGCTACAGGCTCCAGCCGAGCTTAGTAGCTGTTCAACCTTTCTCAGTGGTGGCCTAACTGCCACAAACATAAACAAGGAGGGAAAGCAACTTGCTTCTTAATCTCCATTACTACTGAGAGATAATGCTACCAATAAATAATCTACTATATCAATACCGTAAGCGTTCAAGGATCAGCATCATCACCATCAGCCAACAATTAAATTTCATCATTACAATTGAAAGGAACTTTTTTTTTATACTTCGTGAACGTGTGATGTCTCTTCTACGGTGCATCACAATTCTTGGTGCAATGGAGTTCAAACTTTCGTCTAAAACAGTTCATAGTTGATGGGTAAAATGAAAGACCCCGTCTTTCAGCTAAACCAGTATAGTTTTAAAACAACTAAGCTACGTAGGCCTCGAAATTGGCAGCTATTAACGATAAAATAGCTCTTTTGTTTCGTAGATGCAGACTTTACGAGCTGAGTTGAATTGTTTCAAAGTAAGCAGCAACAATCATTGCGTGCGCGACCGTTGACATTCGGTAAATAAACAACAATTATAATTGCAACAATTATAACCCCAATGTGCTCTCTTTGTGGTGGAATGTGGCATTCTCGGGGTTTTGACTTACGTTGATGAGCGGACTTAGTTGGTTACTGAATGCTGGCTTTCTCAGTAATGGGATTTTTTTTTAGCTTTCAATCAAACTTCATTGTGACTTTTCCGGGACTACACCAAAATATCCGTGTGAATGACCCGACTTTTCCGGCCAGGGAGGGATGAGAAGGGGGAGAAAAAGAGAAAGAAGAGTAAGAGGGGGAGAAATCACTTTATCGAGGGAAAGGGGGAGGAATTCTGTGAGGGGCAAAGGCGTACTGGTGGGAGGAATGCGTTAAACTAAAGACCAAATATCTGGGGTACCGGGGAGATGCAGCCCCCACATTGGGGGAGTCTGGGAGAGGGTGCAGTGGGGTGTAGAGGGTTTTCGAAAGCACGGAAGGGTGCAGAGGTTAGCGGGTGGGGAGGGGGAAGAAATTGACAGCGCCAGTTACTTTCCTAAGTCGACAAAACACCAGGAGAAGCTAAGTTCGGGAAATTCAATCATCGAGCAGCATGCACGGGTCCAGCTAGTTTAAGAATAAATCACATGGTAAAGGTTTACGAAGCAAACAGTCTCATTAAAGAATGGCGGGAAGTCCTGGGTTCGAGTCTCAGTCAGGGCTATTGGCTTTTCTTTCTTTTTCAGATTAGTGTATTTTGTATTCTCACAAGGCCAGTCTTTAATGCAGACTGACTGTTTGCTTGTAATATTTTGCCTCGTGATTTATTGTGTATTTAAGTACCTTAAACGCTAATACACATGCTTTATTTTACTTTCCTTATTGACATGCAAGTTTGGTTTTCCCTTTTTTGAGTCAAAGAACGCGTTGATGTCAGCATTTCTCATCTGAAATGAGCAGAGCAGTTTTACGAGTTTGTTACGGATATTGATCTTGTTCGGCTATTTCCTTCGGAGTTTTCGGGTTAAAAATCGGAGTAATTTATGTGGATTTTCTGGTGCATTGCACGATCCGTCCAGGGCAACAGACACATTTATTTTGAGCTATATCGCCGGAAAGCAATTGAAGTTGCCCCGAGGGCGAAGGATTGAGGATACTACTTTTCATCGATCTTATCTGATGCCAATACCTTATCGAGACCTTGCCCGATACCAATCCGATATCTAACCGATCTTCAATAACTGCCTTATTCAATGCTACTTTTTACTTTAAAGGAGCTTTTAATGTAAAACTGAATTGGATTGTTTGGGTGTTTCATACGCGGCTATCGTATTATGGAATTCTATGCAAGAGTAAAAGTAGGGAGACACTCGTTAATTTTGAACACTGTTCACTTGTTGTTCTTCTTGTTGTTCTGCCACCCTTTCTGAAAAAAAAAAACTACTGAACCAAACTAAAATCTGTAACATGATCTAAGCCAGAAATTTCCTGTTCCTTTATTCCCAAACTCAAACAGACCACAATTTCAAATTGGTCGAGCTATTCTGGAGTTAAGGGACCCTGAACGATCACTTTTATTGCTTTACATCGTTTTACACATTGTAATTAGGCAACAAAGCCAATCAGCAAACGTCAGCCGCAAAAAGGGTATCAAAGGGTTCAACGAGCGTTAACCATTCCTGGTTATCTGCCCGAAGCCCTATGGCCCAAGGCATAAACCGCAAGGCATAAACCGAACAATAAAGAAATGCTAACAATGCTGGTGAGCCAACAATTATTCACCCGCACCTTTGAAGAAACGTGAAGAGGCAGCATTATCAAGACACACGCTAGTGTGTCGCCCGCCAAGATAAAACGATAACATCCAGATAATATATATATGAGCATGGCGACCGGTAGACACGTTGTGTGTTTACAGCAAAGGTAGTTTGGGTGTTTTCAGCCATGTGAGGATAAATAACAATGCGACAGAAAAGGCTGAAACTTGTTGGATCGGGAGACTCTGGTCGCCTATGACAACATAAAAGTCATTATTAATGACACAGCTCACCGTTTTCTTGCTGAAAAAACGACGTGCATAACGTTGATATTTGCCAAGTACTTTCTACTTACTGGCTACTAGTAACGCTTTTTTTGTATCACGAAAATAAATTCTTCCATCCGGTGAATAAAGCTGGTTCTTATCTCATTTTACAGGCATTGCTCTGTAGATGTGCCTTTTTCATATGAACCTTTCTAAATGGTCAAGTGGTTCAGGCGTTACGGAGCTCCAAACGTCCAAATTGATTGTTTTAATTGTTTTAAACATTGTTATTACGCAACAATGCCAAACTGAACATAAAAGAAATCCGTGCATTTGCAAGGAGATACTTCAGTATACTGTAGCTTTTTGACACGCACCCAGCGTTAGCCATGGCACCAATTAGCCATTGATTCTTCAGTACTAAGAAATCCTAATTATTTGAAAAAAGATTACGGCTGTTCTCAAAATCTAACGAAAACCAAATAAAAAAAACAAAGAAATGGACCAGAAAACTGGATTGGTGTTTCCATCTCATAATTAATTGTTAAGAAAAAAAAATGGATTTCATCAATTTGGGTCAAAAATATCTGATGTCTACCCCAAAAGAAAACTTGTTAAGGAATTTCGCCAAGCTGCCAAGCTCTTTCTCCATGCTAAGCCCACCGACTTCAAACGTTAAATGAAATAATTGAAAATTGCGTAGTAAGCTATTTTCATATATTTCATTTAACCTCCGAACTGTTACTCGGTGGGATTAGCTTGGCGAAGGAGCTTGGCGTTTGATATCACGACTTCACACGGCCAAAAAGCTTGGCGGGAATCCTTAACAAGTTTTGTCTTGGAGTCGATCCTTACTACTCATTAGTTTATTAATAATCGACCATATCCGAGTAATTTATACCCACCCAAAACTAAAACTGGTAGAAAAACCCGCCAAGTTTCCAAAAAAGGGTCGGCATTTGAAGGTAGTGATATCATTCCTCCAGGGAAAGGCCGCCAAGGTTAATCCTATTAGCCAAGTTAATCGCACATACTAATAGTTCGAAGGTTAAATGAAAACTAGAAGATTGCTACTAGCGGTAGCAATCTTCAAGTTTTCATTTAACGTCCAAAGTATTATTTGGGGCGAATAAGTTGGCTAATAGGATTAATCTTGGCGGCCTTTTCCTGGTGGAATGATATCACTAACTTCAAAGGCCGACCGTTTTTGGAAACTTGGCGGGTTTTTCTACCAGTTTTGGTTTTGGGTGGATATCACAACTTTCATAGGACTGTGAACGTACATAAGGTTACACCGTCTGTTTAAGATGCTTCAATCCCATTTTTGCACACACTGGCTAAAAAACGCTGATTTCGTTCGCTTCCCTCACTCAATCAGCGCTTCCCCTTCAGTTGTTTTGTTTATCCCTGCACCTTCCCCTTAATTTTTCAAGATTTCGTTCACATTTAGTCATGCAGAAACCCCCGAAGGTCGATGTTACGAAAACAGCAGAACGCAAAGCATTTTATTTTTGGGTTATTAACAAAAAAACCGTTAGCTTGTGTATGATCGTATTGTTGCGTAACCATCATCTAACGTGCATCCCTTTATTCTTACGCAATCCACGGCAACGTTAATGTTTCTTTATTTTGTCCTTCGTTACAGTTCAGTTTTTAGTTCGTCCAGGCTTTTACAATAAATCTAAGGACCAGTCTTGATTGTTCAAGGCATTGTTGCTTAAAATCTTTGGTTGCAACTTGTAAAAGAAACGAACTTTAAATTCACCGGTGGCGAATTTCAAAACCCTCCCACGCATTTGTCCTGACTCCTACAACCCCCAAACCAACAAAAGAACCATCCTCAGATCACCATGCATCCGTGTGCAAAAGTTCAGAGTAGGCCTTCTCAATTTTGCGGTAGCCATGAGCAAATAGTCTATGGGATTTAACATGGGAAAAATCTTATTAGCTAGTCAGCTAGACAGCTAGCTAGCTAGACAGTAACATAAAAACAACGTTATTGACACATCTTTTTTTCTATGATTGGTGGACACTCGTCCTTTAAATTTTAGTTTTTCTTAATCTTTGAGTCTTCCTCTTACATTTTCCACAATTTGAAACATTTCTGTCGCATTGGGATTTATCCTCAACATGCCAAAATATGCTTTCAATTGCTTACAGTTAACAGACACATGTCTGCTAGTTAGCCGCCTTTTTATCATTAACAATCAATTTTTAACAATCGGATGTCTACAATGGGATGATCTACTGTTACTTGGCGGCGACACATTAGCGTGTGTCTAGATGAAGTCTTCACTCCACCAAATTTAAAGTCACTTTAATTCCAGTTTTTCCAGTTTTTAGTCGATATTAGTCAAGTGTGCGTGGAAAAAGGGTTATATAATTCAACTTTACTTGCTAAAATGTACACGGATAAAAATTGGTGATTTTTAATTTTAATAAAACATCATCTATTTCATTCCGTGTACATTTTAGCTAATGAAGTGATACTTTTAATCATATAATCCTTTTTTATAGCATACTTGCCTTTTTTGCTTGTAATTTTGTTTATATAATTAATTTTAAAATACTAGCTTATATATCTACAATTATATAAGCTAATCAGGAGGTAATTGCTAGAAATTTACTTTGAAATGCCGCAAACCGCATTTTCTTATCTCGTCTGGTCTCAAAGTTACGGAGAATTAGAATTTTCGAAGCGATTTACAGCGCTGTACTAATCCCTTACTAAACCTGTTCTAAATTTCGGCATTATCGATATCGGCTTGTATTTTTAAGTTGGATCGGATATTCACTTCGGTATAAATACTGGTCAATCCCAACTGCAGGATATTACAGATACAACATCGCTTCGATTTTTCAGTGCTATTTCGAGAAAAACCAAGGGTACGTATCAGTCGTATTTTGCGTAGCTCTCAACTCCTCGCGTGTGTTACAGTCTTCTCCCAAAACACAACTTGTTGAGCATCACCGTCGAGTTTTCCCACTTTTTTACAGTCGTAATACTAAACGTGACGGTAACCCTACCGAGTAATAGTCGAAAGGTGAAATTATATAAAATTGGAAAATGCACAATTTTTCATTTTTTTTTTTTTCATTTAACTGTTGGCACATTTGTCGGTGGGAGTACTAACAATTACTCCCACCAAAACATGTTTTGCAATCGAATTGTCAGAATGAAAAGGAAAAGTAATTGATTGGAATGAATTCGAAGCAATGTTTATAGCATGGATTTTGCAACAATGGGCCGGTATAAGTGATTTAATGCACACTGTTGGTGAAGCGACGTACGAGGAGCTGTGGAATCGTCCGAGGGGGCGAAGCCAAAGAGGATGTTGCACAGCTCCTCGTACGTCGCTTCACCAAATGTGTGCATTAAATCACTTATACCGACCCATTGTTGCAAAATTCATGCTATAACTGTTTTATTACAATACACTACATGGCTTTGACAGGAGTTATTTAATGATTTGTCTGCATTTATTGCACCGTTAAGGAGCGTTCATAAATTACGTAACGCTTTGTTCTAGTAAATCAGACCCCCCCCCACCACTCCCTCCTTGTAACGTCAGTGTAACGTTTGGCGTGACCCCCCCCCCCCAAGAAATTACATAACAATTTCTCTCCCCCCCCCCCCACAAAAAAAACCAAAAAACAACAGTATAGTTTTATTTTTATGAATTCGTTTTTTTCAAGCTGTACTTAATACCTAAAATATATACCACCTTAGGGGTGTATTGACCAGAAAAAAAATTAAGTCTTAAAAAACGGAAGTCAGAAAAATAATTTAGCTAGGAATTTACATAAAATAGCTAAAAAGAAATAAGTGAAAAATAAATTTGCGAAAGTTAGTTTGTTACCTCATGACAGATGGTAACACGTTTGGTGAACAACCCCCCTCCCCACCTCCCCAAGATTTATGAACGCTTGTTTAGCGCCACTTCGAAAGTGCGCATTCTTTCGGATCAGTAGAGTTGCACGAGATTTTCTCATTTTTAAGAGTAGATCTTAGTGCGAAGTAAGGCAGTCGCTGGTGAGGATAGGCCCTAGCTGTAGTTTGGTTCGTCACGAAATGTCGTTGGATTGGGGCATGGCGGCCATTTGCAATTATTAGTGATGATCGCATGTACACTGTTTCATTTTGAATCAACTATTTCGTCTCCGTTCTCAATTTTAAAGGAAAGCGGACGATGGTCAGCATAATTTCAAAGTGTCGGCCATCATTTATTAACTACGACGATGGTACATTCATTGTTTCATTTGATATCAAGTAATAGCTGGGTCGCTTATGTGCTTAATCTGAAAGAAATCGTGATTTTACCAGAGGCAGACGTAGGTTAGAAACGCAGTTACAGTAATACGGCGATTGTAGGAGCGCAAGAAAGAGCAAGAATTGACCCTGAAACTTTAGTTATCTTATCACATCACGTGCGCAATAAGTGTGCAGTATAAGGGCGCCCGCGCACCGAGCGACTTGGCCGCGCGGCCAGGTTGCTGCAGCCAATAAAAATAATTAGTGCGTGGATTTACATAAACGGTAAGCATTCTCAGTGGCTGCAGCGACCTGGCCGCACGGTCAAGTCGCTCAGTGCGCGGGCGGCCTAAGTGTGCGGTGTAAGTATGCGGCATAAGTATGCAGTATAAGTTACACACCTTTGTGGCAACAATGGTTAGCACGCTCACCACTGTTGGAAGAGGTTACGGGATTAGAAAGAACACTTACAACAATGAAAACGGCAAAAGTATGGTAATAAACAGAGTAAAAAAAAAAAGAATACGTCAGTGAACTGGATTGCATTCAAACATAGCAATGACTTAATTGGAATTGAATTTGCCTCGTATATTTGAATTGGAATTGATTTTAATGGAATTGCTTCTCAATGGAATTGAGGTAGAAATGGACTTAGCTTGCTACTTTGGTAAGTTACCGAAATCAGTTTGGCATGCAGTTATGCCCATCAGTGCATGTCCCCAATTATACCCACTCCACTCCTTTCCCGTAACCCTTTTATTAATTAATATCTTTGGGCTTAGTTCAATCAAGAATCTATCCAGATTAAATAACTTTTCCAGGTATAACCCTTGGTGGCTCGATTCATGGGCCTTATGGGAAAAATAAAGGGCCCAAAGTTCAACTTCGTGGTAGTCTAATTAGATTACCTCCTAACCTTACTTAAAGACGGGAAAGCCAAAGGCTCATAAGAAATCACTAAACACAGATGCAAACCTATTTACGTTGTCTTTTGGACTTATATGTCAGACTGCCTGAGCGGGAAAAGGACCTCTAAAACTAAGAGCCGAGGTCCTACCCCTGAGCCATACTTTGCCGTGTCAGTATGGCTCAGCGGTACGACCTTGGCCTTTGGTTTCAGAGGTTCTGGGTACGATTCCCCGCTCAGGCAGTCTGACATTTAAGTCCAAAAGGCAACGCAAATAGGTTTGCATCTGTATTTAGTTAAACTATTCCTAACCTTGCCGTGGCTCTCCATGATCCCCCTCCCCCACAAAAAATATTAACTTTGTCGGAATCAATACGTCGATCCATATTCAGGGAGCCAAGACATAAAAAAACACACTAAGCCCAGCATTGCCTTTAAAACGTAAAAAAACCCTTCTTTTTTTACCATATGAAGTAGATAATCACAATGTAAATGTAGGGCCTTCCCCCCCACCCCCCACTTTGGGGCACTGATTGGGATAAAGCCATTAAAAACTTTCCCATACTCTACAGTTCCGTTTTCGTTGCACCAAAACCTAAAAAAAAATGACATCAAACTACATATAACATAAAGTTTGGACCCCGGAACCCTCCTCCCCCTCCCCCGATGTATTCTGTTAGGGATAGATTTCCCAGATACTTGGTCTACTGTTCCGCAATCAGTGCAGCTAAAACTAAAAAGTTAGAAGTTCACCTTTTGACGTAAATGTAAGAATGTTGGGGGAGGGGGAAGAATTCTTTAGGGGGACCCATCCCCACAAAAAGCCCCATTACCGGCTTATAAGAGTGGCAGTTCTGAACTCACCTATTAAATTTCATTAATTCAATCCGTCAAACTTGTTTACCTTATGACGTATATATTATGTGGTCTAACAAAAATATACTAAACTGGTCCAAAGCAAGAAAAGTTTGCCGACGTACATACCTTGCCGCTTGAGATGGAATTAATCGAAGAATGTTCTGGAACTCGATATATTATGGCTGCACAAGACAGTCCAGCTGCCATTTCGTCATCATTCTACTCAGATAAATGCATTTTGTATGAAGAAGCCAGGATAATGCAAATTTCTTATTTACAATTTCTTCTTTCAAATTAACAGGCCTCGCAGACCTCCGATTCAAAAAATATACACTAAAACAGGTTGTAAAATAAAAAAATATAGGTAAATACACATGTAAACTCATTTACGTCCCTTTAGCTTCACATCCAGTTTTAAAAATATGGATTTTTATAGCTTATTGTTAAGTAAATAATAGGCTTATTTTTAATAGGTTTTTTGTCCGTTTGTTTCATTCAGCTCAAATAAAAGGGTATCTAAAATGTTTCACTATTGTTTATTACAATAACTAGCTACATCATTCGCTTCGCTTACTCCACTGGCATCGATACACGCTTCATGGTTTTCAGTTGATTTCTTACTGATTAGTTTGCCTGGTCGAACTTTGACGTCTTCAGAGCAGTTCTTCGCCTAATTGAGGGTCACTGCAATGAAAATACGCTATTACTTATCTTTCATTTGGTGCTACTCTTATCTTTATAGGTACTTTAGTTCAAGAGGAGTAGAGGAATACACACGCACGTCGTACGTTATTAATGGTGTGGATAGATATTTTTCAACTCTCGTAAATATACAGAAAGAATAATTAGAATCCGTTTCATTTACAAATTATACAATAAAAAGAATGAATTTGAGATTTACCAATTTTCGTACCATTTCTTGTGACTGTGCCGTTGTTAGTAGTTTAACTAACTCGTTTTATGTTTTTTGGGATCAAATGTTTGTCTTTTTAGGGAAAAAATGAAAAAAAAAATATATGAATATAAATTAGGAAAGATCCCCTTCCCCATAGACGTTTTCCCTTTCTGCCGATATTTATGTTTAGCTACTTTCTCTTGTGAGCTGTACAGGTGTCTTTATATCCTTTGAGAATTAAGGTGGGAGTTTGGGGTTAGCTACCTACCTAGTTACCAGTTAGCTATAACCAGTAATACAAATGAACGTTATTGAGGGCGCATTTTCTCTATAAAGAACACGTTCCCACGCTTTAATGTTGAAGTTTTCTTCATTACTGGACCCAAGACACCTGATTCTAACGATTTGCAAAGATTTCTACAGCATGGGGACTTTCCACCAGTATGGTGAAATCAGGTATATGGCGGGTGGACCACTAGCGTGGTCCTTGATAACAAATGGTTGATTACGCTTCAACAAATGGTTGATTACATCAATTCAATTGTCGAGGTTGTAAACCATTGTAGCGCGATGCCTTTGCGTCAGTGTCTTATATCTTGAAGCATAGTTGGGCACATTTTAGATACTTGGGGAAAAATAATAATGCGGTACAAAAGCTTAAATTGTGTTGAAATCGTGACCAATGAGCTATACCTCACAAAAATTAACTCGTGTAGGAATGCCAGATAAGCTGCTTTCAATGCAAAATCTGACCCTCAATAACGTTGTAAATGTGTTACTTGTTACTAGCTACTAGCTAGCTACTCCGTTCATCCCCATGTTAATTTCCATAGGGTGATAGAGATAACGGAAGGCTTCCAGTTATGAAATTGGGCGAATGGGTGCAATACAATACGAACTGCGTACCTTTTATGGCTTGGAGCTTGGGAGCGTAACGGGAATGGCGTGGGAGGGCGGGTAAGTACGAAAATATTGTTATAACCATTGTTAGTTTTGTCGGCATCGTCTCTCATTGGACGGCCAAATTTCGGACAATGAGAACGTGTATACTGACGTGCGTACCTAGACACACACTAGTGTATCACAATAAATCTAAACAACGTTGCAAAGAAATTGTATTCATGTCCCATTCACGAAAAATAAACCAACTGTAATAACAAGGTCAAAAAATGGTAAAGAGGCCACCAGGTTGAGAGCGGTTCGGCCCTTCAAAGGAGTGATATCAACACACCAAAACTAACTAGATAAAACAAATTACAACAAAATTGAAACCTAACCAAAAACCTAAGTTGAGAATGGTTCGGCCTATTGGCAAAAGATAGTAGCAAATTGTTGAAAACCAATTTCTTGTTGAAGTGGCACTTTATTACACATCTGCACGGTAGTGGAGTTGAGTCAATACACAATTTAAAAAAAAGGAGTGATATCATATAAGAAAACCAAAACTGGTAAAAGGGGCCGCCAAGTTCCGAATGGTTCGTCTCTTCAAAGGAGTGATATCAACACGCCGAAACATTCGCTAACTTAATCGCAACGAATAATACTTTGGACGTTAAAGGGATATACCTCCCAGCACCATTTTTCTCGATCCTCCACATCAAGTACGGCCCCAAAGGTCTATTTCCTTACCATTAGTCTTTCCCTTGCTAAAAATCCTTTTTAAAATGTGGCGTCTGGGAGATTTTCTGTTGAATACAACGGAACTTTATTTACGAACGACCCGTAACTATATGATGCTTTGCGCGCTTACAATAACCATAACGTTTCATCTCTGTGTGTGCATGTACTAATTTGCTAATAATTACCATGAAATCAAAAATCTATAAGCGTAATGCGGTAAAAATTAAAATTAATTATTTCAATAGATCGCCGAAGCAAAATTATAAGACACTAGGCTAGAAAATTATAAATTGTGATGTTAAAATACGAGAATCATTCCGGTTGGTGACGACACAATTAATGCGTTCACGCTGGTTCGTCTATTAGGCACAATGCCAAATGAGACAGCTACGTTCTTTTGCGGCGAAGAACGCAGCTACTATCTCAGATGACCTTTGTGTTCGTATATATACGCGAAAGGCGACCAGCGCTAACTGTTATAAGGCAGGCGGAAATTTATATGGCAGGCCGGATGTTCCTTGAAATGAGAATTGAACTTGAACATTGCTACCGAAAATAGCAATGTTCTAGTTTTCATTTAACCTTCGAACTATTAAGCGGTGCGATTAAGTTGGCGAATGTTTTGGTGTGTTGGTATCACTCCTTTGAAGGGCCGAACCATTCGGAACTTGGCGGCCCCTTTTACCAGTTATGGTTTTTGATTTGATAAGTTGGTTACCTTGAGAGGGCTAATAGAAAGTGCTTAACTCATTTGCATGTCTATTTAAAAGAGAAGGTCTTGGGGCGGGGGAGGGGCATATAATAATAAAAAAAAAACTTGGACGGCACAGCAAGCCACAGTTTATACTGAGAGCACACGAATTCATAGAGCACCCGAATTTTCATAGACTGCGCAAAATCTCGGCTTAAAAACGAGTCCCGTTACGATTACTGCGTTGAACACACATGGGAGGGTTGCGGCGAGGGAGGGAAGAAGAAGGGGAAAGAGAAAGAGGGTGAAATACTTGACCAAAAAATTATAACAGGAATGTGCTAAAAAATTTGTCCCTTTCCCCAATACATGTTGGACTGGTCGCCAGGGGGGGGACGGTATGTGTGTGTGTGTGGGGGGGGGGGGAGAACCAAATCAGACCAAACAACACGGGGGTTTCGGGTATCGAGGGGGGGGGGAGACGAAGGGCGTCGGAGGGCCGTCGGGGAGGGGGGCGGTCACGAGGGCTGGAAGTTGGGTGGCAGGAGTATTTGGTGGTGGGGGTAATTAAAGGATTAATCAAACAGTTAACTATTGCAAACGCTACTATTTGGTTTCCTAAGAAGACCAAACACCGGGAAAGGCGTAGACCGGAAAACTATACACCGTGCAGCATCACGAAACTCTTGGTGCACGTACTATAGATTTCAGATTTTGTTGAAACAAAATTGATGATGGATAAAATAGGAGAATCCGTGTTTCGTAAAGCAAGAACATTGACAGCAGAAAAGGGTGTACACAATATTTTAAGTCTGTATTTGTAACGATTCAAATAGCAAGAACCGACCAATAGTGTATACGTAAAGCCATTCGCTGGCTCTTTCCATATTTGTAGAAAAACACGAGCAGCTTTGGCGACGACTTGGTTCCATGC